>AWYD02004529.1:0-53659 GCA_000504365.2 Pseudocercospora pini-densiflorae CBS 125139 | reverse complement strand
TCTTCTATCTTCTATTTTAGTACTTAATCTTTATATAATTCTATAGGTAATTAATTAATGTCTTATTCTACTTAGCTTAGTTATAATATGTTGTAGATTAGTCAGCACTGCCAAGTGCCAAGGCCTCTTTCACACACTAATATAGGTGGCTTCTTCCATCTTCCATTTTAGTACTTGATCTTTATGCAATTCTATAGGCAATCAATCAATGTCTTGTTCTGCTCAGCTTAGTCATAACAGAGAGAGCGTGTCAACCTTGCTGTAGCGCTTTTGTGTACTGGTCATCATGCTGGACATCACATCTCTATCACCGTCGATACCTCTTTAGTGCAAGTCAAAAGCGCAAGAGACTTTGCGCTGCCTACGCCCACAATCATAGCCCTGTCAAGGTCGTGACCTCGACATCCTGGAGCTTTCCATCTCGAGAAAGGCATTTGAGGCACCGGACAAAAGCTGCATCATTCAAAGGGGTAGTGCTACTGCGTGATCTCCTCGCGCCGCCTTCAATGCTGGCTGAGGACGAGCTAGGATGGAGCACCATGACCGTTACCACCGCTAATGTGACAGACGACCACTATGGTAACCTGAAATCGGCGACTACACCAACCTTTCACCTCTCCAGTTCTGCAGTGATCGAAAGGCTCGAAGGTCTTGCTCATCACTGGGACTATCGACTTTCGAGATGTCGGGGAAATGGAGCGACAGGCGTCTGCAAGTCCAGTAATTCTATTTGTCTACCATACAGTCTCCCTTGCAACTCATCTGGAACTCTGTTCGTCACCCTCCTACAGCTTAGCCTGGTTATCCCAAAAGACGATGGTCCTTAACTCGATACTCTCTCTTGCATCCCCATGGTCATGCGGCGTGCGAATTGCCGAGTGTGGTGCTCGCCTGGCCGTGCCATCATGAATCCTGGAGTCGAAGCACTTTATCAAAAGCGCCTCATCTGGCTCCATGCTCTTCGGATAGTACCAGCGGTGTCTCTCATTCGGCGCCACATGCCAGATCTCGAGCGCGCTTTGCTCACCATCTGGAAACATGAAGTTCTTCGGGATTTCTAATTTCACTGCTCGAAGGTCATCTTCCGAAACCGTTTGCGCATCGCAGACCGCCAGCGGCTCTCGAGTGATGGTCTTCAAAGGCTTCCACACATTTATGATTGCCCATCTGCTTCGAGAGGCCCTCTTTCGGAGGTCGTCGCCCATGGGTTCTTGCAGTCTGTCAAGCAGCTGATAGGCACCTCGATAGGATTGATCTGCGAGATAAATCAGCACGGATCTTGGGCAGTAGGCCGGTACTAGAACTTGCCTACGTGAGCTAGCATTGCTGGATGTTGCAGGTTCACTGGCTCATTGTCTTGCTTCTTGCTTATGTCGTCCAAAACTTTCTGGTACGAATCTCTCCGCACAATATGGCCAAGAAGGTGCACGAATGTGGCTCCTGTTCTGCAGTCTCAATCAGTTTCGACCGGGAAGTGAGCGCGGCAGGGGGCCTGTCTTACGCATCTTTCACCAACTCTCTTGCTTCGTCATAGTAATTGACTCTGATTTTGTCGTCGGATTCGAAAGTGTCGTAAAGCTTCCCGGCCTGACCTTTGTACTTCAAGAATTGGAACCCGTTGGTATCAAGAGTGAAAGGATTGCTCGTCGCTCGCAGATCTGTTACTGGCACAGTCCTCTCGTCAAAGGGCATTCTCCTGGATTCGGCCAGGCGAGGTCTATGAGCAAGTGGCTCTGCACCAGGTGGTCGCTCATGGTAGTACTTTATTTGGCTATTAATGACAGCGTCTGCTGGAACCATGATGGGCGCCATGACGAGTTGACGACCTAGGTGGACAAGAGTTCAACAAATAGCACTGTGGTCAATGGTGTGCACTCGATGTAGGAGGATCAAATCGCGATACCACTTTCTCGAATCTGTTCCGTCCTTATAGGGCATTGCCTCGCATAGAGGTCCGTATTTGTACGAAGGATTTGACTTCAAAGCTCACCCAGCTGTAACAAGGTGTCTTCCGGGGAGAACCTTGTCAAAGATCTGGTACTCAACAATCGACCACCTGTTACAAACCGCCATACACTGTGCCGACTTTCTCAATCTACAGGGTGTCTCGAAACGACACGCGGAATTGCTGAGTACAAGCTAAGTGTTTGTTGTTGATCAAGGACACCAAAACCCCCAGCCGGCAGGAGCACGGATCCCCAGCAGCATCTGCCCGCGTCGCGTCCGCATCGCATGCTGACTTTTCATTTCTGGCAGGGTTCGCGCTCGAGTATCAAGGATGTCAGCAGGTAGCATGACGGAAGCACACGCAGGTTAAGCTCTCGTTCCAGTACGATCCACATGTGCCGACCGAGCAACACGAATTCGACCGACCGACTACTAACGTCTCACGTATGGGAACCAATGTGGATTCTGATTACTCTTCTCCGAGATTCAATAGCGTAGATGAGGACATGGAATATCGGCACGACATGACCATTGCGGTAGTTTTCTGCAGTGACCGCTGTCTTCCAGCGCATAATCGTTTCTCTTCACGTCCAGGAATGCAGGCAGCGGCCTCAAAACAAGTCGAAACTCGAGATGCGACAGATCTGTTGACACTGTTCGCGATCGATATCGGCTCAGGCGAGTAGCATGCGACTCTTCACAGTGGATGGTTGATTGCGAAGGTCGGAATTCAGCACCATTGTACCTTCAATCAGAGACTGGTACGTCAATCGCTCCTATTCCGGAGCCCAGGAATAGCAGGAGCATTGTAACCTTAGTAGCGAAGAACACGAAGATGGTCCGAGATCATGATGATTACTGATATGCCAGTGTCTTGGCCCAGGTCTACAAGCACCACTGTCCGACTACGACCCCTCGGTATTTCTTGTGGCAAGACGGTTGTCCATGCATGACATTGTCGCCATCGATTAGCAAACCAAGCAAATGCTCCTTGGAAAAGCACTAAATGAGTTATGAGAAAACCACGATGACTGCGAGAGCCTGTATCGAGGTCTAGTGCAACGCAACTTTTCGACACCTTTCGTGAGCCAGTACCATGGTCATTCTGCTCGGCAGAGGACTGCTGACATAGTGTCCAAGAAGGCTGACGTATACTCGTATTCATCTCGCTGGGATGAGCAGGTACGAACGCATATGATACTCGACATTGCCCCTCCGTAAATCACATCCCTCAACAAGGCATGATGGTTCTGACGCGAATTTCAGGTTCCAAGAGCAAGCTAGTGATACATTCTACATTGTAGTATACGAGGCTCACTAAGCAGCTTGACAGACCTGCCGCCCAAGGGCATCCACATTCAAAACCCGGAAGTTTACAACTTGCTCGAAGATAACTCAAGGATTTTATCAATATCCATTAATGGCATGTTTGACTACCTGGACTAGGAGAGATCGAAGCACAATCAGCTTTTCCCACATCGAGCACCTCACTGTCCTCCTCTTCCGCCGTCCCACTTCGCTAGCTGGAGGGCCTTACGGTCGAACTTTGAAGCCATCTAGCAAACAGTGTTATAGAATCCCCACACATCGTTGCGGCAAAGGAGCTGGTTCCCGAGGAAGAACTGGTTGTTGCGGAAGATAGCACCCTCTGGGAACCAGAAGTCACGGTTCTGGAATCTTGAAAGGAATCGTCCTCGTGGGAAGTTGAAGTTGTGGAACAAACCCGCTCCCACGTGCCGTTGGATACCAAATGGCCAGCCGATTTGGCGGGCTTCGATGTCGGCGGCCTGAAAGGTAGGTCAGCAAGTTTCAATGACTGAACTGGTAAAAGAAATGTATCTCATACAGCCTGTGGAGGGTCGAGATCGATCGGATCGATGATTGCAACGGCCTCGGCAGCTGGGTCTGCGACTGGAGCGGCTATGGTGTTGCCGACTGCCATGACGGCAATGGCTGCGACGATGTTCTTGAACTGCATCTTGATGATGATGATTTATTTGCTAAGCTGGTTGCTCGAAGGGCTGAGGAGATGATTAGGCTTAGTGGAGATGAGGTTTTGTTGTGGTGCTGCTGAATGCTTTGATCTTGCTGGACGTGGCACTGTACTTATAGCCTTCTCCATTTCAAATCTCAAGGTTCTCGATTCGTGGGATCGGAAAGCTGTGAGGAGGCTGTACTCTTCCTCATGCTAGGATGCTCTCGTCGAAAGCACTCGTTGTCGCGGCGCCAAATGTTTATTCGTTGGCATTGTGGTCTGGTACCTACGCTGTACCTGCGCTGTGCCTGGCGTCATCCTAGTCTACATGTCAGCACTGAGATGATGGATGGTCTACATCACTTGGATCGTAAGGCGGCAACACTTGGCTATCTTCTTGTTTCGAAGCAAAGCACGTTCTCGATGCGAAGCCGAGCTCACGAATGCAGTTTCTCCCAAGTCTTGGCGGCGTCCTGGGATCAGGCTGGGTTGACTGCTTGTTGCACGAGCCAATTCTTCTAATTCCAGCCGCAGCCAAGCGCAGCCAAACCTTCGCATTTGCAATGCGAATGTTCCGGGGGACAGAGACAGAGCACGTGCATTTCCTGTCACTTCCGCACAAGGTTTGAGTTCCGCGTGCTTCTTGCCTAACGTCTCATGCTCTGCTCGAGATTCTGCTGGAGATATCTCTCGAATCGCTCAGTAAAAGCATCACAATGCTTGTACGGATCAGAAGCGAGCATTTTGATGGTCTCGTAAAAGCGCTGAGTGAATGCAACGTCGATCCGATGCACACAGAGCCTTGTTTAGTAAAGCAGATCACCAAGCTTGACCAAGCTTGCATACCTCCATTATCGGCGTCCGGCCACGCTCCTTGAGCCGTTCGGTCTACCAGCAACCATGAAGACAGCCTTGGCTTGCGTGCTTCGCGAGGCATACTCCTTGGCCTCATATCCCATCGGCCTTGTTCTAATGTACCAACAGTTTGGCGCTCCGGCTTGACCACAATTTGGAAGGTCAACAGATAGGTGCCTAGGCTGGGCTTGACGGGATGCGATATTTTGTGATGTCAACGAAATGCCCTCACATTCCAGCGAAAGAAGTCGTTCACCAAAGGAGTTCCACGAGTCGCAAGATTGCTCAATCTGCTCGCTGAGAGACTTCCTCGAATTTGTCATGCTCTTGTATCTTTAGCATATTTTCAAACCGCATCATAGCCATTTCTGTTCACAAGCTACAGATCCTGGAATTCCCTGGAAGGCGGATAAGTAGGCATCGAGTGAGGTCTGGCCATGGAAAGGTTGTCGGTCGCATTCTCGCATTCTCGTTCCGGACGCTCGACATGAAACCAGGGATCATGTATACTCCGTTGCTGATCGGCACATTCAAGAGACGGCCGTCGAGAAGCTGATTGAAGGTTGGCCAGATGGGCTGACACTGTGTAGCAAGATTGGACTTCTAATCTTGTGGTGTTGATGGCTTTTGAGGAAAGGGCAGCGTACGTTTCAGCTCTCGGCCGAGAAGACAAGCCCTCACGGCCACGTTTGGGCCCTTCCTCCTGTTCTCAATGCATTACTACTCTTTGACCTCTGTGACTTAGACATCGTCGGTGTTTAGATTTCGAATTCGGAAGGACTTGCGCTCTTGATTGAGAAAGAAATGTTAAGAATGCTCTGTATTATCTGCTCCGCTAAGTCTATGCCTCTAGAACTACTTCCCATGCCTTCTCATCGCTCCACATTCACTCAAGAAGACCCGCACGATACTCGCGTTCTGCATCAGGCGCAAACATGTGGCACTCAAGATACATCGGAATCTTTCCCTCCCTCTTCGGAGCGTCCTTGAAATACCTGACTGGATGGCGATCCATCCTATCAACCCTGTACATCTTGTTCATGTAGCCACTGTCATCGTCGTATAGGATCCACCACTTGCGCCCCGTGTCGTCTTTGGTAGCTCCAGCTGCAATTGGATCATCGGGATGATTCTGGTTCCAGTTCGAAAACATTTCGTTCTCGAGGTCAGCGAAGGTGGTGTCGTTCGTGACATCGAATTGCATGTTTCGAGGGCGGCGTTTGTCTTGGATGCTGAGGTTGAGATCTGGAAGATAGTAGACGACGCGGACCGCGGCTTTGCATCTGACGCCGTTCTTCAAGACGTTGGTGTTGTCGTCGAGTTGGGTGTTGTCGAAGTCATTCCGTGTCAGTGCTGGCAATGCGGGCGTTTCTGATTCATACCTGTCGGAATGATCCTTTTTGTACTGATCGACTTTAGGTTTGATCTGATTCAGTGGCAGATTATGATTGCTCACTTGCCTGTTCTGATATTCCTTGGACAGTGGCTGACCGTGGTCGTTGAGGAAAGTCAGGTCACAGATGCGGCCGCTATCAGGATCACCAATTCTGAACCACTCGTTGTCAGAGTTTGCAAGGGCCCAAGAGCCTACGACTTTGAAGTCGTCACTCATTGTATCGCCACCCAGGATCTTCTTATATTGCGCGAGAATGCAGTTCTTGCGTTCCATCGGCTCTTCACGCTGCACAGTCGTGAGTAGATCAAATAGGTTCACTTTGGTGTTGTGTGTGCTGCCAATCTTGACATATTCCACACTAGGTCGAAGAGGGTAGATGAATCGAGCCAGGTCGGTGTCGGAAGAGAAGTCCACCGTACGTTCATCCTTCTCTGTGGTGATCTTGACATGAATCTGAATCTCGTTCTCGTTGAATCTTTCTCTGCTTGGATCACCGAAAAGGTCACTAATGTCCTTCGCACGAGCCCATATGCCCGACTCAAGTTGGATGGTTCCAACAATGCTAGAGAGTGAAGTGCTGAAGCGGATGAGCCAGCGAGTGTCAGCCTTCTGCGATTCTGACTGTGAGTGCG
This sequence comes from Pseudocercospora pini-densiflorae CBS 125139, assembly GCA_000504365.2. Lineage (NCBI taxonomy): Eukaryota > Fungi > Ascomycota > Dothideomycetes > Mycosphaerellales > Mycosphaerellaceae > Pseudocercospora > Pseudocercospora pini-densiflorae. The sequence continues at coordinate 46,854 of AWYD02004529.1, read as the reverse complement.
ATGCATTGTGGTTGGCTGTCAATTCTTTCATGATTCCGTCAACGCCATCTTCGGCGAAGTCTGGCCGGGCTTGAAGTTTGTCTTGAATTACACTCTTGATACCACCGAGTAGCTTCTTGATTGTCGCGCGGTGGCTTATCGAAATCTCCGTGTCAGGCCACTCCACTTGGGCATTGTCCTCTCGCAGGAGGTCAAGAGCTGGCTCCCACTTCACGGTGAAATGGAAGCTGTCTTGAGCGTCATTGGACGAGGAAGCATTGTTCGAAGCCATTGCTGGAGAGTGAACAGAGTGTGATGAGAGGCGGGAATTGGGAGAACTGCTTAGCATAAGTATTGCATTTCAGGGTAACAAACACTTCGTCCTCGTTGTGACTTGCTTGAGTACTTACAATGACTTCTTTTACCCGCAGCAAACCTCCATGCGTATGCTGCCTTCTGTGGCCAGCACTATTGACGTCGCTTTGTCGCCTTGAAAGTGAACATTCTCAACATGTCTTGACGTGTCTTGTATGCCTTTGCGGAGACCATTGTAGGTGGTCACAATGGCTCGCCGAAACCGCGGTATGGTGTTCACATCGAGTGACACTAGTTGTTAGCTTGGTCGCGTCCCATCAATCCCATTCCATATGTTCTCAGGCTGAAGTTGTAATTTGTGATGAATGGACATGCCAGTTTCTTGGTCTGCAATTCCACCTATCAAACCCTCAATCATAAACCTCATGCATATCTATCCATCCCATCCCATTCCATCTATTTGTCGAAAGGACCCTCCTTGCCCCAACAGTACTGGTAGAACTGCTCTCCCATACGTCTGCACTTCAGACCCCAAAGGCAGTTGTCCTGTCATTCATCAATCAGCCTTTCTCATCCTCGCCAGTCACCTTCGACCCTCACTTACCAATTTATCACCTTCATCCGCATCCGGTGAGCACTGATGGTGAGGAGTATCCGAGTACACGACTTTCTTGCCATTGTCGGATGCGTATTGTTCACAAGCGCCCTTGGTGGCCCAGTCATTTTGAAGCTGCATGGGATATCACATTAGCAAGGATTGTGTAAGCACAGTGTTTATGGGTCTGGACTTGCGCCAGTGTTCTTGTCATGGCATTTGCAGTTGGAGTAACTAATCATAAATGTCAGCGTCGCGGCTCATAAGTGGTCTTCTCCAGCGACTTACTTCGCGCAACCCTCAACGCTGACCACGACGGCTGCCAGAATGGGAAGAAAGACTTTGGTGAAGTGCATTTTTGCTGATAAATTGTGATGAAGGTAGAGACTGTATGGTCGGATTTGGAATGATCGCGAGTCGATGGTTTGTGGTCTCGTCCACTCTGCAACAGACTTACCGCTCACACCTTTATACAACACCGGCTCGACTATGGATCGTCCAATCTAAGTGATGTACGGAATACGGCGCCCCTGGGGTGGTGTCCAGACTACTGATACGTCTCTTGGGGAATTTCCAATCCAAGGGCTTGGTCACTGAACTTGTCTCATGGCAGATTGCTGTGAACTCCATGTTTTTAGAATGGTGTGGCTATGTTTGTCGCTGATGTGTGAAGCCACGTGCTGCTACGAAGCAGCGGACATTCTTGGTCTGGGCGCTTGTGTCGTGGGTGAATTTCGCCATATTCCGGGGTGTGATCTCGTGGCATACTTGACTAATCGTGATTGCTCGTAGATGCAGTGTTCGAGAAGCCGTGGCCCTCGCTTAGTGGTTTTGTCCAGATATCAGCTAAAGAAAATGTGTCTCAGAAGTGAAGATATGCAGATGTGCGAGGGTTGTGTCGAGAACGTGTTGTGGTGATGGAGATGGCGAGGAGCAGATCCGGCACCCGTGCGGCAAAACTCTGGCAAGAGCACACAATGCGCACTGCTACTGATAGCCGTGACTGCAATCTCGTACATTCGGTTACAATCAAATAGATTGTGTAGTCATCAATGTTCTGCTTGGCTACCTCATACGCTGAGATCCAATGGGCTTCTGAGGTTTCTCAAGTACCTCCAGGAAGGAGCGACGGCGGCGGTGTGACATGCTAGAATTAGCGCGCTCCGTGAAAGGGGCTGTGAGAAACATCGTGTATTCTTGAGTTCGTCGTGCTGCTGCTGAACGCTCTAGACTACTTTTTTCTCATTTCATGTTCATGTTGAATTTGCGCCTCATGGGTATCTTGAACGCATACTGGTCCTATCCATCAGCCTTCTCGCGATATAGCCCACCACCAGCGCCTTGTCTGCCTGAAAGCATTTCGTGTTTGAGCAACATCACAGCTTTGGAACGTGCAGTGTCTTCGACAACATGCAGCATCCGTGGGCCAAGAAAAGACCAACGATAGGATGGAACTCCAAAATCGTGCCCGTCAGGATCGTGCCGAATGGTACGCTCTCCTGAATCCAGTTCTGTGTTGCCCAGTATGCCATCAATGCAGCAATGCTCAAGCTAGTTGGGATTGGAAGTCCCTCAAAGTACTTGGCCTTGCCGTTCTTGTCTTTTGGTACATTGCCGGTCGTGACATTGAATCGTGCTAACCGTGCGAGACCAGATAGCACGAAGCAAGTGAGGAAGAATTGGTCGAGTGGTGTACGGAGGCCGATCGAAAAGGCGCAGGCGGCGGGAGCACAACCGAAGGAGATCTGTATAATATTAGCGGGAACTTGATTCTTCGCAACGTACATCTGAGCATTTCATACCAGATCGGCCAGCGAGTCCAGCTCTGCACCCATCAGACTGCTCTTCTTTCTCCATCTTGCTACCGCGCCATCAAAGAAATCAAAGAACATGCCGGCATACGGCAATGCCAACGCTGCCCACAGATTCGCCTTGTCTTGTGGTGGTCCAGAAATATAGCGCATAGAGGAGAGAATAGACATGACTCCGCAGAAGCCATTCATGAGAGTGATCAAGTCCGCGAGGTGGTACGCTCGTATTAAGCTAAAGTGGCCTGGGTTTGGGTCGTTTAAGAGGCGTGACTGCTTGTCTTGTGCTGTATCCAAGTCAGCATATTCTCTCGGAATCCGCATATATTTTCGCTGTGCGTACGAGTCGCAGTCGTTGGCTTCTCTGGCTTCTCCATACCATTCGGAACTCCGTTTCTCTTCGACATGCTGCTGTTTTCCGGCTTTGCTTTTTGTATTGTGGTCAATCAGTGTGCGCTGCAATGGCAATGTCTCGAATTGCGAATTTGGTGTTTTGGTATACAGCTTGTAGAAGCTGGCACGAAATATAAAAGCCTGGCAGCAATGTCTTCACTGGAGCTAGGTCATCGTTTGGTAGGCTTGTCTTGTTCTCGCTCTTGCTGCGCCCAGAAACGGCCTGCAAGGTGACGTACGTGCCTTTCGCGGAGTCATGTGTTCTCGTGCTGCATTGTACGGCTTCCTAAATGTCAACTTTAGCCAAATACCTTGCACCCGACATGAACAAACACAATACACGCCAATCTAAACCATGACCGATGGCGGCAGTCGCCACATCTTCGAGCGTCTTCAGCTCCATCTTCTCATCACAAAAGCCTGAGCATGCGCCTCCAGAGGTCGCCGCCGCACGATATGATCGAGCATGGACTTCTGCGACGCGTTTCTTGAAACTTCGTCCCGGCCTCGCAGCAGTCCCGCGAGATCTGTCTCGTTCAGGCGATGCTGAAAATGCGCTACATTTCTTGCTGAGCGCGAAGTCCACCCAAAAGCAGCTCCTGCAATGGTATACATCTGAGATTACAACTCATTTCCGACAGCATGTCCTCCCAAAGCTTCAATTTTGGCAGGAGCCAATACCTCTCGAGCTGGCTCGAAATGCACTTTCGACAACAACAGAATTGCTTCAGAACGTTCAGAATGTCTACCTTGCAATCGATACGCGCGATCAAGACGCTCTCAGCTCTCGTCAATTCCTATATGCGTTCATGGGACAGGTGAGAGAGGAATTCCACGTACTAGTCCTCCATTCGCTGCCGCGTCAGCGCTTGCAAGACACCTTGTCGAGCTATCTATTTCATAGCATGAAAGACAGTCTTGAGAACAGCTACAGTTCCAGTTGTACCTTGACCGACGACGAATGTCGTTGCACTGTCGCGTTCGACTTGAATGCTTTGCACAGTTTGCAAAGCGTTGGGCTGGGCGATAGTCTAGGGGAACGAGCATTCGCACATGCTGTTCACAGGCTACTACAAGGACCTGCGATCGAGAGGAGATGCTTTCAAGTCGACTGGTCAGGACAGCGAGGTACAATCCAAAGGCTGCGAATTTGGATCTCGAACCAGCTTGTACCAGCTCTTGATCAAGCTGTCTCGACATTGTCAGGCAATGTCTCCTCGAGACTGCCAGCACAGCAATTTGTCTCTGCTGCTGTCAATAGTTTTGGACGAATGCGCTCGCATTCCTTGTTCGACTATGTCAGCATGTATCCCTCTAGTGGAGGTGCTTTACAAGACATCAAGGACTATCTTGCAGCAAATGGCTCTGCTGAGAAGGCGCATCTCTGTTCAAGCTTCACCGAACAGATGCAACGGCGTCTATTTCATGCCGGTGCTAGCACGAAAGAGATACTTGGCATGTACATCAATGTCATCAATACATTCCGACTTCTGGACTCTCGAGGCGTGCTACTGGAAAAGGTCGCAATCCCTGTACGAAGCTATCTTCGGAGCAGAGAAGACACGGTATCGACTATTGCAGTCAGCTTTCTCGCAAACAGCGCTCAGCAGGAAGATAGCAAGGACTCAGAAAAGGTGTGCTGGGACATCAGCGAAGCTGTGGCCACTTCTGCTATCGACGCCCAAGACGACAGGATGGTGAATTGGAATGATATGGAATGGGTTCCTGATCCCATAGACGCCGGTCCGAACTACAAAGCTTCGAAATCGGACGATGTGGTCGCATATATCCTGGCGCTATTCGAGCCAGAGGACTTTATAAAAGCCTTTTCGCATGCGCTGGGGCAGCATTTGCTCGAGACTAAAGACACAGATCTAGTCCGCGAGACTAAAGTTATTGAGCTGCTCAAGTCTCGCTTGGATTCAGCCAGGCTTCAGCAAGCTGAAGTCATGCTCAAGGACATGCGCGAGTCTGCACACATGAACCGCAGACTGAACCCGCAGTCTAAGGCCCGAACGAGCAAACCTCCACCTACACCGAGAGAGATAGCAGCAGCAATTCCGGAGGACGGCATCACCTTGACTTCTCTATACGAGCCATTCAAGAATCGTATGGACAGTCGTCCGTTCCAAGCGGCAGTTGCTCTGGTTGCGAAGCGCCGTGACGATTTGTACTTCCCGAAGCGCACACGTCTACCTGCTGAGAAGTCTGGCCTCACGCCACAGAAGAAGCCTGACCCGATCCATTTCGAGGCCAGAGTGCTTTCGAGCTACTTCTGGCCGGTGCTTAGAGATGATCAATTCCGAGTTCCATTGCGCATTCAGAAACACAGACGCGCATACGAGCAGGCCTTTGCAGCCACGAGTGGTCAGCGAAGAATCGTTTGGAAGCCTGCACTGGACACGATGAACATTACCCTCGACTTTGAAGATCGGTCAATCCACGAAGAAAACATTGAGTCGTGGAAGATGAGTCTTCTTGATGCTTTCTCGAACGAGCGCGATGAGGAGGATGGCGACCAACCGGCCAAGTATGACGATGATGATGGTATTGGCGTTGATGATCTCGTCGATGCGCTTAACATGCCCGAAGACTACGTTCAAGGTGGCATCAGCTACTGGCTCGGTCGGAAAGTGCTGTATGAGAAGTCTGCCGGCAAATATGCAGTGTTGGACCGCCTCGATATGGATGTCAGCATGGTGGAGGAGCCATCGCAACTCGACGTCAACGTAGACAGCGGTGGCTTGATGTCTGAACAAGCAATGCTTCGCCAGATGGCTCCCACCTTCCAGACCTTCATCCTCGAAATGCTTCGCAATCAAGGCACGAAGGAGATTGGAGGCATGTTTGGCATCACCAATATGATGAAGATGGTCCTACCCACTTTCACCTATGGAGACGATGAGGTGAAATGGCTGCTTGGCGATATGGAAGGCCGTGGCGAGGTCATGCAGAAGGGTGACGCATGGGCGGTGGCCAAGTAATACTCTGGTCGCGACGATATATCAACAACAGTATTCAGTCGACTTCTCCGTTCCTCTTTGCACATGTTTGTTGTCAGTATGGATGGCATTGGGTGGAGCGAGCCAAGAACCGGGTTTTGACGGCCTGCAGATCATTTCCGCACGAATGCGGTAAAGCGGAGCAAGGATGCCGATAAGATAGCTTCTAGCGAGGCGTAGCTTATCGTTGCTTCAGGTAACTCCTCGTGGTAACATTACATCTGCACTGATACCACATCCTTCTCTTCCTCGTGCGCGTTGGGTGGACTCCGCGCGCCGGCGAAGATGTAGCTTGCCCGAACACGCGAGCGCGGCGATCAGTAAGTAACTGCTTCAAAGTAAGTTTCTACATTCCATCCTCTCCTTCCTGACCTCACTCGTCGTTACTTCTACTCTATACCACTTCCCCTGCTGCAGGCGGAAAAGTCGGCTGATATCTTCCCTCTCTGCCCACCATGACCGCCGAAGGTGACGGCAAAAAACTGCCCGACATCGAGACCAGAACATCCTCAGAAGGCGAACTCGAAAGAACAAAATCCGTCACCACCGATGCGAACGGCGACACCGTAATCGTGCGCGAAGATGGCGAAACCTTTGTCATCGACAAAAAAGCCGAACGCTCCCTCCTTTGGAAATTCGATTTACGTATCCTTCCACTCCTCACAATGATGTATCTCTTCAATTCCCTCGATAAAGCAAACCTCGGAAACGCAAAAACAGATGGTTTGGAGAAAGATTTGGGATTTGCTGGGACGAATAAATGTAAATCAATCACTTCCCGCCATCAGTACTTGCTAATATCGTTTGCTAGATAACATCCTTCTATCAATCTTCTTCGTCCCCTACGTCCTCACAGCTCCCTTCCTCGGAATTCTGGGGAAAATGTACGGACCCTCACGCGTCTTGCCAGCAATGATGGCAACATTCGGATCCATGACTCTCCTCACAATGGCAGCGTTTAACTGGTCTGGACTCATGGCTTTACGTTGGTTCCTAGGAATGGCGGTACGTTGGTTCCTATTCTTTCCACTAGTGATTTATTAACGTTGGTTTTATAGGAATCTGCATTTTTTCCGCTTGTGATATACTACCAAACACAATTCTATCGCCGTGGAGAACTGGCTCGACGTTTAGCGATTTTCTACGCTGCGAGTAATATCGCGTACGCTTTTGGTGGATTACTTGCTTTTGGAGTTTTTCAAATTGAAGGAGGAGTATTACCAAGTTGGAAATATTTATTCGGGATCGAGGGATCACTCACAATTCTCGGCGCGATCATAGCTTTCGTGTTTCTCCCATATTCCGCCGCACACGCCCGCTTCCTGAACGAAGACGAGAAAAAGCTGGCGTTCTATCGGATCCAAGTCGACTCTTCGGCGATCGTGAACGAGAAGTTCCATCTCAAATCAGCTCTGGATATCCTCCGCCACCCAACAAGCTGGGTAATCCTCCTGATCGAAATGTGCTTGGGAATCCCTCTGCAATCTGTCTCCCTCTTCCTCCCACAAATCGTCGCTCGACTCGGATACTCGAAAATCAAGACGAACCTCTATACCGTGGCACCGAATGTCACTGGAGCTTGTATGCTTTTGATCCTAGCATATTCTTCCGATTACATGCGCTGGAGATTTCCCTTCATCGCTTTAGGATTCTTCTTCACGTTCTGCGGATTCATCATCTACGCAGCGATTGATGTGGAGTCGAACATCAATGTGGCGTACTACGCCTGCTTCATGATGACTTGGGGAACATCAGCACCTTCTGTGATTCTGGATGTTTGGTACAACAATAACATCGCGGATGAGAATAAGCGAGTGCTGCTCACGAGTATTGGTGTTCCCGTGGCCAATATGATGGGCGTGGTCTCTTCGAATATCTTCCGGACGCAGGATGCTCCGGATTATATTCCTGCTTTGGCGACGACGGCAGCATTTGGGGCTATGGGAATCGTCTTGACTCTGTTGTTGGGATTCTGGATGATCTTTGATAACAAGAGGAGAGATCGGAAGCAAGGAAGGAGATTGAGGCCGAAAGATGTAAGTACGGAGAAGCTGAGGGAGGGGCCTGCGGCGGAGGAGTTTAGATGGTTCTACTAGGTTAATGATCCAAAAGTCGTGATATGTTGCTCAGTCAAAGGATCTGAGAATCCTGTTGTTGCTCGTTAAGTATTGCCCTGCCCACTGACTCCCATATGTGCCATTATTATCGCAGCGACGAACTACGCGAATTCGGCAAACACTGCCCATGTGCAATCCTTGCATCACCAGGAGTGGCTGGGATGCAGAAGATGACGGAAAAACATATATCCCATCCCAGACCAATGCGAGTCGGCAATTCCCTCGACACTCTCTCAGGTCAAGTCATTCCAGTCTAAAGATATCCGGGTAGCTCCGGTCAGATAGCAAGGTAGGTAGGCGGCTTATCCGTTTTCCAATCCGCTCCACGACCTCACATATTGACCCATTGTGTGTAGATCAAGTCGAGGGCCAGTCAAACCGCTGCCGCAGTCATCACCAACGATCTGGTAACCAAGTGTGAAGGCCACAGGACTTGTATAGATTTCCTCTCGGGCGACAAACGGTCGATGTTGTAAATGTATAATTCTGGCTTCAAGCTTTGTAGATTCAGAAGTCGTTTGCCCAGACAGACATTTTCCGTAAGATCCACGTGCTATACTGAGTGGTTCGAATGTCCCATCGTCAGTCTCGCGTAAGCGTAGTACACATTGGCGAGCGTTCGAGATGCTTGTAGGACGATACATGTTCTCCAGTAGCTCCTCCTTCCCAACCTCTACGCAGTTCAGTGGTAAGTAATATTCTGATCCTGGAGATACTAGTAACTCCGGCTTTAATTGTAGTAGCTCCGCCGTGATTTGGATGCCTTTGTGCGTTACTGTATATGGCTCCCTGGGAAAGAAGAAATACCTTTGCATAAGGCCGCTGTCCGCGAAACGAGCCGGAGAATATGCCAAAACGCTGTGTCCGTGATCTTCGTGACGAGGCTGCCTCCATGCGAAGATGGTTTCATCGTCCGAAGTCCTGATGATCTCTTCTTGCAGTCGCTGGAACGCCGCATGGCCTTCGCCATAGAGCAATGGCAACTTTATGTCAAATAGTCCGAATAAGCAGTATGCAGTGTCTTCTGGACGAGTGGTAACTCTGTTACTCGCCCAGCTCATCCGCTGCGCCACGCTTGCTGATGATGACGGCGCATGTCCTTGCAGATAGACAACGGGAATACAAGAAGCACTGGATATCAGCTCCAAGAATTGATCGTGCATGTCACTGCCGGTCGTCTTTATCCCAAAATGTCTCCAGTTTGCATCGCAGAAAATGATGACCTCGGGCGCAAGAAGCTCTTGCAGTGTCCAGCCACGAGTGAACCATTCGGATTGACAGAAGTCACTATGCCACTGCCGGATCGAGTTTGTTGTAGACAAGTCCGCAAGATGAGCAACGCAAAATGCTGCATCTCTATACCACCTCCACATGGAGTTGATACTCTCCGACAGCTCGGCGGAACTCCTTTTGTCGATACAGCATGTATCGACCCATGCCCAGTGTAAATCGGTACCTCCACGATAATGTAAGGATGGTATTTTCTCCTGGAAGGTCTCGGGATGGGCATTGAGATTTCGCAGGAACTCGCAGAAGCGGGCGATTTTGTTAAATCCAGGGCCCAATTCTGTATCATGCCCAGACCCAAATTGCCTTTGCGCATCAATGTATTCCTCGTGCTTGATCTCACCTGCCTCCCAGCGGTGTGACAGGATGGCATAAGGTGGCGGATCCACGAACTCCGCCAGATCCAGAGTCCAGATATTGATCAGTCGCATGTCCTGATGGCTTGAGGCGCTTTGGATGCGGACCAAACGAATTTGCTGGCAGAGAGTAAGACGAACGGCTTCAAAGAAGGATGACTTTCAGCTCCTCCTAGCTCTACTCCCCGAATGCTGTGTAACAATGAAGCGTGCCAGTCAGGTGCAGTCGCCTCTTGGCAACTATTCTGCGTACGTTTATCCCAGCCTTGCAATTGGTCGCGAAGCATAACGTCGTAGTGTCGCAGTGATGGTGGTCCATGATTCATCGCTCTTTCCTCAAGTGCTGCTCGCATCAAATATCCGTAGACAACGTCGCGCGGGCACTCCCTGCCCTTTCATCTCCTCGCATTGTGTTCACTCCTCCGGCGCATCAGTCAGCGGCACATACTGAACCCCATACTCCTTCCTCCTCTCCACCCTCCCATTCTCATCCTTATCAATAACCCAAATATTCTGCACCCCAAATTCCTCCTCCACAGGAATAAACAATCTCCCCGGACTCTTCAACTGATCAACAAGCGCCTGCTGATGTCCACTCGCCGCAGCACCAACATGAATAGCATCATACGGCGCCCCCTCTTCCCAACCTTGCCTCCCATCAGCCTTCACATATCGGATCCCACCATGATCCATTAACTCCGCACCCTCTTTACTTTTCCTCGTGTTTCTTGTCGCCAAATCGACGAGAGGTTGGATATGTTCGATCCCGATGACTGTACCGGCGGCTTCGCTGGAGGTGGTGTTCGGGTGAGCTTTCACGAGTTCTGCGAGGACGTGGGTGAGGTAACCGCTTCCGGAGCCTATGTCTAGGACTTTGCTGCCGGGGCGGAGGTAAGGGAGAAGGGATTCGCAGGCGTTGGCGTGCATGTGAGGAGCGCTGATTGTGGCTCTGTGACCGATTGTTTGTGGGGAGTCTTGGTAGGGTGCGTAGGGTGCGTAGTGGGCTCGGTCGACCTGGGTGGGATGAAGATGTTAGTCGCGAGTTGGAAAGGGCTTTGTGACTGAAGGGCTGTGCATAGCAATGCAGTTTTTAGACATGTAGGTAGTAAGACGTACACCTTTCATAGCATTCTTGACTCTTTCGCTTGTTATGAGTCCATTCTGGGCCAGTTTCTCGATGAGCTCTTCATTGCTAGATCCCGAGCTTCGCCAGGCCATGCTCATTGACCGGCGGGCAGCGGAATTGGAGAAAAGTTTGGAAGTAGTGGTACCTATCGTGAAAGGTAGGGGGCGATACAAGGTGAAAGTAGCTACAATGCTGGCAGTAACGAATGTGTAGAAGGTTCGTTTTGATACCGTGGTTGTCTGAGTCTCGAAGCCGGCTACGAGTACCGCACTGTCGGAATTGCGCGATGCTAAACAGTGCTTTGACCTGGTTTGGTATACTTCGCAAGGCCCGTCAAAGTTGAAATGTTGTTGTCAAGAATAGGTCTTGGAAGAAAGCTTCCCTCCTGATGTCAGCAAAGCATCACTCTCCCTTCAAGAGATCGACGGAACTCTTCCATTGTCAGACCATTCTCCACTGACCCACCACTCTATCTCTACCTCATTTCGCAACACGAATTTTGAAAGAAGACAATCTCGCATTCATTCTGAAACTTCTTTTGGATTGTTGAAATTGATGCGATCGCTACTCTACAGAAGGCATCGCAAATGACCCGCAAATGCAACCTTCGAGGACGTGGGGAATATCCTGAAGCTGCAAGGCAAAAAATCTATCGCACTGGCGCGAACTGCAGGTATGTCCATCCTGTCTAAGTAGCCGCCGACCCCGGAAAACGCCGCATCCCTCCCTAGGCTATGCAAGAATCGAAGAAGTGCGTACACATCTTGGCCGTAACTCGTGGCCTCCATGGCCGAAATTTTCAATGCAATGCTGTGTGCTTAGAGGAAACCCCAGTACTGCTCTGCGCCATACGTGTTGGCGTTGTTGGTCTTCCAGGTGTCATCAAAGGCGGTGAAGAGGATGAGGTCGTTCGTGAACTTGGACTTGAGGGATGCAATGGCGGTCTTCTGGTTCTCTGGGCTTGGAACGGCGGCACCGTTGGTCGCGCCGGAGTGTGGCCAGCCGCTCTCGGTGATGACAGTCTTCTTTCCGCCGCATGCCTGCTTGACGCGCTGGGCTTGGTCGTACACGAAGTCACCGGCTTGATCGGCTGTCTTGCCTCCATCGAAGAAGGCGTGGCAGTTGGCAGCTGCGTAGTCGGAAGCCTGGCAGAGCTCTGGGTGGGCGATCATCGCAACGAAGGTGTCGACGGTCACGACATTACCAGTGTAACCGGCTCCCTTCAAGCAGCCCTTGGCGACGTTGATGGCAGCGACCACCTCGGCTGGGCTGTGGGTGCCAGCATTGACAACCTCATTACCAACAGACACGGTGTCAATAACACTCCAGTCATTCTTTGCGGCGGCGATAATCTTTTGGGCCTCAGCCTCAGCTTGGGTGATGTCGTAGATACCGGCGAACACCTTCATGTTCTTGGCCTTGGCAGCAGTAACGACAGTGTTGACCTGATCGCAGTCGGTGCCGTAGATGCGGACCATGCTGAAGTCCTGGAACTTGGCGAAGTCGGCATTGACCTCGTCTTGAGACTTGCAACCGCCAACCTTGTATGGGGAGTAAGAAACACCATGGCCAGATGCTGGAGCGCTGGCGGCTGGAGCGTAGGTGTTTGGAGCTGCGTTCTTCTGGGCTGGCTTTGGTGATTCAGCCTGCTTGGGCGCTTCCGGAGCAGGTGCTGGGGCTGGAGCTGCTGGGGCCTTTTCTGGAGCTGGAGCCGGAGCTGGAGGCGCGCTGTAAGGTGTTGGGCCACCGTCGCCACTGTAGACGGTCTTGATCACCTTGCCGTTTTGATCGACATATACGACGGCATTTGGAGCATGGGCAGTCACATATTCGACCTCAGTCTTGACTTCATCACGCTTGTGAGCGTGACGGTGACCGCGGTGAACCTGGGCTTGGGTGATGGCAGCCAGTGCCACAACTGAGAGAAGACCAGCCTTCATCTTGTCGATGTTCTGTTAATCGATGCTAATCTTTGTTGGACAGAGTTTGATGCTTGAGTTAACTGCCGGCCAGCGGAGTCAGTAAGTTCTACCCTGGTCGATCTAGAATTTCTCGATGCGATGGAGTGGCGATTGCGGTTGTTTTGAATGAGCGTGTGATGGCTGCGTGAACGCAATCGCTGTTTAGGGCAAATCGCAGTGCATGAAGTCGCGTCGCGTTGTCGTCTTTCATTGAAGAGCCGACATCACACCCTTCAATGCGTGTCGCATTCGCGATCGTAAATGCATAAACAAAGTGACGGACTAGACTTACGAGATTCTGGCTATGAGCGAAAGACCACGTCAAGTGACTTTCGTCTGTTGCTATGCTTGCCGCGCTGCGAGGAATGCTGGATGTCGCTGGTGACTGGATGCTTGGCTGGCTCAAGGAATGTGAGCGGTGGTGATACCGGAAACGAGTGAGTCGGCACGCCTTGCGGGGAGAATGCTTTGTTCAAGGAGTGTGGTCCAGCCGAGCAGTGCAGGTGCAGAGAGCGTGAGGTGCTGTTGTCGTTGGGTGAAGCAGTGTAAACAGAGCAGTATTAGAAAAGATCAAACAGGAGGAAATCGAGGGACGATCTGGATTTCAGCGAACATGGATGAGCGCCTGTGATTGAACGGCGTCGAGTGTTCCTGCGCTGACACGAGCAGTAGCCCGAACCCCTGTCGGATGGCGCATTAGCGGCTCCGCTGCGACACCTCATTTGTCGCTCCCCATGTATTTTCGTTCTAGGTTGCGCCGCTGCCGTCAATTGGCAAACGATTTCTCCCTGCAATTAAGATCAACACGAGACTCCAAGACAACAGGTCCACCATCTCCCTCGGACTGCGAAGTGCGCGGTGATGGAAATAATTGTGTCGCGACGTCAACGCCATGAACAGTGAGAGAAAAAATGTACGATTATTGAGGCCTGCTTTGTGTCCGAAGACCTTGCTCAGGAACGACTTGGATGTGCTGTGAAGATGTCACAATCACGAGAGCCGGCAACCAGGAACCCTCTCAACGATCGCGCGACCGATCCTGGGCTTGGCCATCACATCAACGGCGGACGCGGGCTGGCGGCTTTTCGGCTTGACTCCAATGCAGCAAACTTGCCGCAAGCCTCTGTGAAGTCGACGATGACAGCATCTATCTCACTACTTCGGCAGAGGCGAGTCGCCAAAACACTTCGCCAACATCGCAGCTGGATATCTTTCACCCTTGCCTCCACCCACGCTCTCAACTGCGTCACGGAAAGCCTTCTCCTCTTCCGAGCTGAGATGGACGTCAATGGCCTTGGCGTTCTCCTCGAGATACTACCAGCTCGTCAGTATGCGCTCTTTCAGTACTATCTCTGCAACGTGGAACACTCACCTTGGTCCGCTTTGTGCCTGGGATCGGAATAAAATCGTCACCTGTCACGAGATCAGTCGTCTTGAAGGTTTCTTCGCGGTCCGGAGAAATGCCTCACCTTGTGCCAGCACCCACGCGAGCGATAGCTGTCCGGGAGTGCACCCTTTCTTCTTCGCCAGTTCCTGCAGCTTGTTGACGAGCTTAAGGTTTTCGTTGAAGTGTTCCTCTGAAAATCTGGGATGATTCTTGCGGTTGTCAGAATCATCGAGATCTGAGCGACTCTGCATAGTCCCAGTCAAGAATCCGCGACCCAGAGGACTATACGCTACTATCTTCACCCCGAGTTCACGTGCCGTGGCGAGGAACTTCGTTTGCTCAGACTCGATCTCCAATGCGAAGGGCGAGAATTCCATCTGTGCCGCGGCAATTGGATGTACCTTGCATGCACGTTTCAAGGTTTCTGCGGAACACTCTGAAAGACCCAGGTATCTGATCTTTCCCTCGTTCTTCAGCTCAACCATCGCCTGGACCGTCTCTTCAATGGGAACTTTGTCATCCACACGATGCTGGTAATACAAGTCGATTTGGTCGATACCGAGGCGTTCAAGACTGGCATTGCAAGCTTCCTTGACGTATGGTGCGTCACCTCGCACTGTCGGTGAACCATCTGGGTTCCTCAAATTTCCGAATTTTGTGGCGAGGAAAATGTCCTTTCGTCTGCCCGTCTCTTTGAACCATTTGCCGATGAGCTTCTCATTCGTGTGAGGGCCATAGATGTCTGACGTGTCCTTGGTCTCATCAGCAGAAGTCTCAGGCATGAGCGAGGAGCCGACCTACCCAAAATGTGATGCCCATGTCGGCCGCAGCGGTGAGCACCTTCAACGACTCTGCGTCATCGTAGCCGCCATGGGAGGTGTATGCGAAGGACATTCCCATACAGCCAAGCCCTTGTGCTGAAACATAGTCGTTGCCGAGCTTGCGTTGAGGGTATTTGGATGCCATGATGAATCAATTGTTGAGTAGGTCGAACTAATTCTCTTAGGGATTTCTGATTCTTCAATGGTCACTGATAATAAATACTTCTCGGATAAGTTGGAAGGAGTTATGACAGAGCTCCACGACTACTACGCCGATAAGTCCGCGAGCTGCCCCTCACTGTTACGCGAAGGAGGGGTCAAGACTTGATCAGCGCACACGTAAGGGTGTAAAACCATTCTCAGACAAGCGACACCAGCATCATCGGACACTCGATCATTGTGAGAATCAGTAACATGGACATCCATTCACCAGGCACAGGACTGGCCAGATGCCTGACCCCGGTTTTCAAAGCTAACATAAGTTAGACTGTAGAATGTTTTATGATCTCAGATCAGGCTCGACAAGACGGATTGTTTGTCGATGCGAGCAAGCAGGAACAGTTCTTGGCTTGATCATAAGCTTCCAGGTATGGCGGACTTGGTGCCAGTGAGTTTGGGCGTTTGTCCAGGCTTCTCTCCTCCAGCTCGACTCATGAAGCGATTGATTTCCTCGCCGGCCACTTTTCACCGTATATGCGTTTCCGGACCTTCTTAAAGCAGACAATGCGTTTTAGAACTGGCAGTAAATGAGTTTATATGGATGCTGGCTTGAAACATTATAACCAGATCTGCCAATGGCTTCACTATTTTCGACCTCATGGTGCTCTAGAATGGCGGCACAGCAAGCAGGACCCACTTTTCGCAGCTTCCACGGACGAGTCTTTCGTGCGAAGACCGCCGTCCTCACTGGCTTCAATGTCAATGCGAAGAAATGGACAATCATATATGTACTGACTGGCGAGTTGATCAAGTAGTCGGAACACAACCTTTGAACCGGCATTCCCCATCATGACCTCTGGAAACAAGAAAACGACAATCGCCATCGTAGGCGGCGGCATAGCTGGCCTCACTTTGGCCATAGGTCTACAGAAATACGAGCATATCGATGTCCACATCTATGAATCTGCCAAAGCGTTTGGTGAGATTGGCGCTGGAGTTGTCTTGGGACCCAACTCCCAACGTGCCATGAAGATGATTGATCCTCGCATTCTGGAAGGCTATAACCGTCGTGCAGCATTCACTACCGAACCTGATGACGAGAACGGACTAAGTCCGTGGATGACCGTCTACAAAGGTCAAGAACCCGACGTTGGGAAGTAAGTAATCCAGTTCCGACACAAGACAAAAGGCAGCTCAGTACATCGAGCACACTTCCTAGAAGAACTAGTAAAACTCATCGACGCCAACCGCGTCCAAACCCACTTCAGCAAACGTCTCTCCCATCTCGAAGAATCCGATCACAACCCTGTAACCCTCCACTTCAAAGACAACACCACAGCAACAGCCGACATCACCGTAGGCGCAGATGGCGTGCACTCCATCGTCCGTCAACACATCCTATCCCCAACCCACCCCTCAGCAAAAGCCTTCTTCAGCGGCGTAGTCCAATACCGCGCCACAATCCCCCTCACACTCGCCAAAACCTCTCTCGACCAAACCTCAATTTCCACCCACGCCCACTCGGAAACCGGGAAAGACGGTATGGTCTTTGGATTCGCAATCTCAGAAACACTTTTCTACATCGGAGTCACAGTCTGGGGTTTGACCTGGAACCATGAGAAATGGACGGCAGAAGCAGATATTAAGGATGATGTGAAACCGAAGTTTAAAGATTGGTCCCAGCACTCCCGAACTCTGGTCGAACTATTACCAGAAGATGGAAAGACCATGGCGTGGAGTATTTGGGAAATGCCACCCGCACCTACATATTTTAAGGGCAATGTGATTATGATTGGTGATGCGGCTCATGCTTCGACTCCGTTTCAAGGTGCTGGTGCGGGTCAGGCGATTGAAGATTGTCTCGTTCTCGAAAGGCTCTTAGGTACATACCTTGGCGAGAGCGGCGAGGATGGCGAGAGCAGTGAGAAGAATGATTTCAGCGAGGCTGTCGCCTCTATCTTTCAAGCTTTTGATACAATCCGTCGTCCACGAAGCCAAAAAGTCGTGTCGAGGAGTCGAGAAACTGGAAGGATTTGGAGTTGTAATGAGCCTGGTGTGGGTAGGAGTGCGGAGGAGATTCGGAAAGTTGTGGAAGGGAGACAGAAGTGGATTTGGGATTGTGATTTGGAGGAGCAAGTCAAAGATGCGTGTTTGTCAGTTGAAGATTTGAGGGATGTATGAAGAAAAGTTTAACTTTGGAACAGCAATGAGGAGGACGCTCATGCTACAATTGAATGGTATCTATGCCATAACTTCATACGCTCGTGTTTCTCATAATTCGCTCTTCCTCAGGCGCCAATGCTTCAATGAATTTCTGCGGAGCATGCATGGATCCCAAAACTCATGCTCGCTTCGCACATGGTGAAAAGCTTTCTTCGACCTTAGAACAACAAGTCGCCCAATAGGAGACCACCTAGTAGACCACCACCAATTGCGAGCGGCATACCATATCCTCCACCATAGCCTCTACCATAAGGTCGTCCGTACGGCTGCTGGGGCGTGATATAGCGAGCATTCGGTGTGGTATAGATGCCATTACCACCATAAGCGCCACCGTAAGGGTATCCGTAACCACCTCCATAACCTCCGCCATAGCCCATAGGCTGAGGCTGCGGAGGCTGAATGTAGATATCCTTGCCATCGCGATCCTTGCCAATGTGTTGTGGCTGTCCCGTCTGCGCCGCTCTTTGCATCGCCTGTCGCACACGCAAATGCATCTCATACGCTTGTCTCTCTTGCTCAGCTCTCTGCTCGCGCATTTTCTCACGCTCTTCGTGCGTCGTGCCCGTAACCTTGTCTTTCAATTTCCTGCCGAAAGTCTTGTGCTCTGGTTCTTTGCCTTTACCGTCTGGACGCGGGGGTAGAGGCGGGTCGGACGAGCCCGCTGTAGAATGTTGGCGATGGTCATCCTCGTCATCAGAGGCGGCGTGTATGTAATCATCCTTGGTCGGGTGATGCTTGACTCGATAATTTATGCTTTCCTGTTCAACGCGCTCACGTTCTTCGCCGGTCAGGGAGTTGAGGTATTCTTCGTCGTCGTAGGGGTGGACCCATATACTCCGCGGTGGGTCTTTTGTGGTGTCGACGAAGAATTGGTGGTTGTTCTTTGGATCGAATGTTCGTACCCAGCCTTCGGGGAGTGGTCGCTGCTCGTCTTCCATAGAACGACGGTATGCTGCAGGCACACCGCCCTTTCCGCTGGCGCCTGGCACATTTAGGTGTGAGGAGCTGGTGGCATTGTTGGAGCTGGAGCTGGAGCTTCCAGCAGGTGGATGGGATGATGACGATGATCCGGTTGCTTGCGCGTAGCTGGGAGGAGCGTCGGCGGGGATGTCTGATCGGTCTGCCATGGTTGTGCTGTAGGTCCAGAAAGTGTTGTAGTGTCTGAGAGGATTAGAAGGTCATATAGTAAGACAAAGCCATCAGGAAGTGCATGGAAAGTGGCAATGGGGCATTGCTGTGCGGGTGTGAGAGCTTCCGCAGTGACCATCGCGCTCGTGACAGCCTGATGACGCAGCTCGCGGGAAGGCCCGTGCGGGAAACTGCATTGCCTCCATGATTCCATTTCATCTTCTCGACACCTCGACAACATCCTTCGACTTAGAGGAATTGCCCGACTCCTTCAGCTCTACATTGTCACAATGGCCTGTAATCACCTTCCAGATTGTCCCTCTATGACACGTCCTCAATTCCGCTTGACTGACGGCTAAACTTTGCGACTACGAATTGGATATCACGACCTTGAATATGTTTTCTCAGATCAGCGTCAGACATGTTGCAGAGCAATTCACCGTGTGCTCTTCGATAGCCCTTGAGCATTTATTGAACAATGCATACCATGCATAAGGTCAGTCTATGAGCCGCACCGGATGACGAGCTGAGATCTCTGCATCAAAGTTCATGAATAAATGGATAGGGCACCTCTTTGTACTCAAAGCCTCGATGTACGCTCATGAAGACTTCATGTGTAGGTGCTCACTTCGCCGGATTTGGACTGAACATTGACGTCTTTGTCCCCCATCTATTATGTTGCAGCATGCCCGAGTCGCCCCGTGTCGGCTGCTATATCCTTCGCCATGCGGACTTACGAGTGCGGGATTTGCAGTGAGGACTTCTCCGAAGAGAAGCCCCATCTGGCAGATGGTACACCCGTATGCGAAGATTGTACCCTCTCGGAATTGGTACCGCGATTTCACGAAGCCTTGGAGTGAGTTAGTCGCTGCATCCCGGTTTCACTGCCTTGAATGGGTTCTGACCTTTTTGCCATGCATGAGACCTCATACCCACCTCCTTGGGGTAACGCGAGCCTCGATGTGGCAGAATTCGAAGATGTCCTAGGCCCGATCTTTGTCCGCGAATATCTTCATCAAGCACAACTTTATGCCGTGCCTCCCAAATTGCGACGATACTGTAAGCAGTTCCAAGAAAGAGGCGGAATGTTCCAAAGGGCTGACATTCTCATGTAGGTAAGCATGTCAATGTCGGAAATGTTTTGTGCAACACTATGTTACTTCCGCCCCGACCCGAGAAGCCAGCAAACGGGGAACATCTTGTCTGTGACAGTTGTCAAGGCGAAAGCTGCGCAAAATGTGAAAGGCCACTAGCACCTGGAGTAAGGCATGAGTGCACAGCCGCAGATCTCACTGCGGAAAATGAAGAAGCATTCAAAGACCTCCGACGTGGGCAGGATTATCAGATATGTCCGAATCCAGAGTGAGTCTTTCATCCACCCACCCAAGTTTCTCCGACTTCTTGACTGAAACATCGCAGATGTGGTCTCCCGGTCGAACTCTCCGCAGCATGCAATCACATGACATGCGCAAGATTTGGTTGCAAGACCGAATTTTGCTTCATATGCGGACAAAAAACCTCAAGAGTAGGCCACTGGCGTACTGGAATGCCTTGTCCCTTATACGGTCAGCCCGGTCCAGACAACAACCACAATCAAGACCAGCCTGTTGAACACATCCCCGCCGACCGAATCGCCGCAATGGAAGAAGAACCTGAGTTCAATTTTATGGACGACTCGCTGACCCGCGTCGAAGAAGCTCTAGGAATTTTTGTTGACCGTGCAGACCGTCGAGCACACACCTACCACTTCAACACCATTCCCGCAGTCGTCTTACTCGAGCGCTCTGAGAATCCAGAATACTGGGGTAACATCATGGTGAACTCGTCTCTCTTCTGTTCCAAACTCGCGGACAAGATGATCGAAGAAGATGGCTACGTCCCTGCCTGGATCACTCGTGCTATCAACAGCGACGAAGATAGTAGGCTAGCTTTTGCCGTGGATTTCGAAGATCCTGGTGTGAATAATGTGGTAAGCCGTGTGCAGTTGCTACAACATATTCTGCATTGGTTTCACCGGCGTGGTGATCGGGGATGGCTAGACTTTTCGAATAAGATCGGTGAATATTGGAATGGGGGTGAGAGGGAGAGGTTTGTGTCTGTTATACAGGAGATCATTAGGGAGGAGACAGTCACGACCCTGGATGATTTGGTGAGGAGGGGAAATGAAAGAGCGAGGAGGAGGGTGCCTAGAGGACTTGGGGGATTGAGGTAGAGGGATCGGCGAGACTGAGGGTTTTTGAGATGATAGCCTTGATTGCTGGATGTGTTCTCCTCTCGCGCACGTTTTCTGTAGAGCTTGACCTTATTATACAGCCTCTAGCCTGGTTACGGAAAATCTGTGGCAACCCTGGAATGCGTAGATCTTTGTCGCTCTGTGGAGGCATGCTGTCTCATGTATTAATGTACGCACTTTGCAGTCCACGCCTGGCTGATGCTACGAACGCAGGGGCTGACATCCTAGCCGGGTCCTGGGCATGGCGCATGTTATTGAATACCACAATATGCAGTAGTTCTGCTTCTGCGAGGCCAATTTGAATCTCTTCCTGTGCGGTGCAATCGGTCGAGGGCTCATCTGAGCAACGAGCAGTGTCGAGACATGTAGCAAGTGATCTACCGTATTGATGCGGTTCAGGCGGACGCGTAAGTTCTATAAGGGCAGGTCCTTCCACAGTCCGTATTGTTGCTGAGACATCAAAAGCCAAATTTTGGGCCTGTCTGCGAGTTGCTGTCACTCGAACATAGTGTGAAGTCTTTGTCGGCTGTTCTCGCAATCTCATATCGGGTTGTGCCCACAGCACTTTTTGCAGCAGCTGTGCTTTGATCCAGGTGCCAGTTGGACTCAACGCCCGGAAACGCCATCTGGCTACATCACGCGCCTCGGACCTGATGAAGGCTCTGGTTTGTTTGATGACTGTGAACCCCAATTGCTCTTTTGAGAGAAGTCCAAAGAGGATGACGATGTGCGCGGATCCGTCCTCTGTAGCAAAGACAAACCACGACTGTATTGTGGTATGGCTCACGTCACAATACATGATCCGGCTACGAAACCCAGAGTAAAGATGCCTCCCTACTGGATTTCCGAAGATTCCTAGGTAGACACGCTCCCTCTCCATACAGTCCTCGTATGAGTCAAGGTCGAAGTGAAGTGTGCCATGAGTGTTTGCGCTATACCCTTCAAGCACCTCAATGGCACCAAGATGGAATGTTTGCCAAGTCAGTGGTGCTCGCCGATCAGCTGCATTCTGTAGCTGTCGGACATAGATCCTGCGTGACTCAGAGGGAGTGGCCTCGTATGTCCACTCATTGACATAAGTGCGGGCAAATTGATTCGAGCTTCCAGAAAGAGCTATCAAGTATATGCACAGTCGTTGGGAGGGCTGTTGGGGATGCACGCATGCAAGTGCGGCGATACACAGCGGTTCCAAACCCGATGCGTCTGATGTTAGATCGCGTATGGGAAGATCGATCCCCAGTCCCATGTTCGTCAAGCTGTAAGGCTGCCTAGGTTCCCAATCATCCAATGGCCGCACCGACCCAGAATTAGCAAAGACACGAGGGTGCGGCGCGAGAATTCCGGTGATTGGTGACTGTCCTTCTGCTTTCCATGCAAATATTGAATGGTCATCAGATTTCCTTATGATTTCCTCCTGCAGCCTAATGAAGGACGCACTTCCTTCCCCGTATAACAGCGGCATTTGAACGGAAAAGATACCCAGCAGACAGTATGCCATATCTTCTTCGCGGGTGGTAGTACGGCGGGACGCAAATGACATTCGTTTGGCAATGCTGCTTTCCTGGATGGGCGCAGAGCCGTCAAGATACTCAACGTTGATGCTTGTGATTTCAGAGATCAGATCAGCCAGACCGACTCTGTCGCCAATGAGATCCCATTCGAAAGAGAAAAACTCCACTTGTTCGGGCGCCAGTAGCTCCTGCAAAGTCCACCCTCGGGTCCACCATCGAGACTCGCGAATGCGCTCATGCACGACCCTCTCGTACGTCTGAACAGTTCCATCGAGAACGGGCTCCCAAGTTGCCGGATATACCTCGTGATCTGTCGGAATCTGCACATCCACCAGGTAGGCATAGCAGATATCGGCTCGTTGATACCAAGCGTACATGGAGTTTATCGCTTCAGAAAGCTCTGCGCTAGACGATTTGTCAATAATGCAACATGTGTCGATCCAGATGTACTCATAGCCGTCTGATTGTGCTTGCGAAATAGCACCGCGGACTTTAGCAATGCCAGCCTTTCTATTGTAGGTCCCATTTTGAATGTCTGCAAATAAGACCTCTCCGTCAGAGCTCCAAGTATGCGACAGGATCGCATATACAGGGATTGCGTTCCCAAAGAACTCCTCTAGCCGCAGCACGAGAGGTCCAGATGAGCTGGACCAACGTAAAAGCCGCATGTCGCGACTGTCTTACGTCTAGTGCGGGTGTGTTGCATGGTTGAGCATGTGTGACTGACCGAGCCGCATCGATCAGTGTCTACGAACAGCCCTCGAGCTCTCGTGTTGAACAGCCATATCGTGTAGACTAGGGCAGGAAAGAGGTATGCGACATGCACTTTTCAGCCGGCAGGGCTGTGCATCAAAGCGCCTCGCCTATCTGCAGGCTGCATTGTCACCAAATCGACCGACACGACGTCGACTACAGAGCGAATGACATCCATTGTGCGATTCGCCTGTCATACACCTCTCGGACCACATCTCCCAAGCTCTTTGTTGTCTTTGGGCCCTTCGAAGGGGTGGGATCCTCCGTGAGGGTTTGGAAGTGCATCGCGCTCAAGTCATATTGTGGGCGGTGTCGTGGAGCCTTGGTCAAACATTCAGTGGTAGAATTCGAGGATGACGCGCAATGAACTCGCTGCGCGTATTGGACATTGGACAGTGGTCTGTATAAAAAGGCTCTTTGGGGAAAGGCAGGTTCGCAGGACATTTTGCTTGGCAAAATCACGCACGGACGTCCAGTTGCATGACGATGTGTTTTGAACACGAAAGACTTTCATCAACAACACCACCATATTTGAGGGATGAATTATTTGTGATGACACCGCGCCTGACGCGTGTTATTGATAAAACGCAACTCTGCGTATCACTCATCGCTTCAAAGGCTCTTCGAAGGCCAATGTGGTCCGGAAACAACGCGTCACGCCCGAAAGGCCGCTTACTGTCTTCACGGGACGGTGTGGCTAAGGGGTTTATCTGAGTTCGATTTTGACGCTGTCTACCATCTACCTGCCGAGAAGTCATGATCTGGTCTTATGTTCACGCGACTTGCTGGCGGCGCTGGCACTGGACCTATGTCACTATGGCGGCCTCCGGATCCAACCCCAGCGCCTACAGCTCTCCTTGGGATTGAACGTTCGCTGCGGCCATCACTGGAGAAAGCCGTAGCAGGAAGCTCATTATAATCTGTTATACCTCGTCAGCATGAGAAATTTCTGGTGTTCGGCGTCTAGCTACTTACCAGGTCTGGCCGCTCGCGCATTCCTATTGAGTTGCTGAGATTTCGAACGAGCGAACGCTGCATCACTGAATGGATTTGGAGCCGCGTTGTCGTATTCCGGAGGAGCAACCTCGTCCACTGCCTCTCCACGAATCTCCCTGAGCTCTTGCCGGGAGTGCCTGTGCGGACTAACTCTTGCAAACATGCTCGAGGCATTATCGCGATTGCTATCATCTCTTGGGCGCTTCTGGCGTCCTTTCCAGACGAAAAAGATCACTGCAGCTGCGATCAGGACTAGGCCCACTCCCGCACCCGCCCCTGTGACGATCTTCTTCCACAAGGGCCATTCGCTGTTGTCCTGACGAGGTTCCAGAGTTGGAAAACTCGTTTCTGATGCTCCAGAAGCTGTGGCTGAGGCCGATGTCCTCGATGTCCTCGATGCCATTGATGTGGACGTTGGTGATGGACTCGTTCGGGCTTGCTGAGTCGCTGTCACAGTACTGGTTTGCACTATGGTGGTCTCGACAGTGGACGGCGTTCCATCAACGATGGAGATGGAAGTATAGACCGTGTCTCGTGGGCCACACTTTGCCGAGGTGAACGCATCCGTGATGCACACTGAGTTGTCACTGCAGCATTCTTGCGTGAACCATTGATTGTAATAGCCACAAGGAGCTGTGCAATCGTTTCGTGCCTTCAGCGCTCCATTCGGTTTGAGAGTTGGCTCAAATCCATAGGAGAGACTGCCAAATGTGAGGAGCAGAGCCACTTGTCGTCTATTGAAGATCATAGTAAAATTTGGAGACGGGCGAGCAGCAACATCCCAGCCATCTCGGACAACACGTGCGACCTGAGGACTTATGTATATTTTGAAGAGGCTGCGAGAAGCGCTTACTGCCAGACGGGGCATCCACTCACTGCGAAGTGGACAGCTCCCGGGTCAAGACTTGGTCACTTTTCCGTAATTGCCACCTCAGGAGGGCGGCGTGGGAATGGTGCAAAGGCGCAGTATACGTTGCGACCTACACAGCCTTCGTCACACAGCGATCAACCAGATTTTCTCCTCATAGACGGGACGGCGAGGCGATGTGCCATGTGCGGCCTCGATCCTGCAAGGCTGCGCGGAAGTGCCCCGTCCAATAGCACCGAGCGAGGCAAGCCACTTGCTGTGACTCCACACTGCGCCTTCCAGGCGGCTGCACTGCGATATTTAAGAGCCCTCATCGCCGAGGAGAGCGACTCGAACAGCTGCCAGCTCATCAAGACGGGCGTCTGAGGCCTGCATTGCCCTTTGGAACTCTATTCCTCTGGCTCAGCCTCAAAATGGTTCGCGTTGCCTTGCACATAACTGCGATAACCCCAAGGAACCCAAGAGGACCACTTACGGAGACGAATGGGGCCCACTTTCGCTACGGTCACGTCACTCTATACCCTCCCTCCATCGTTCGTTCAGACGTCAATCAGCTTGCCAATCTTATCTTGCTTGTACAGGGCTTCTTACAATACTTTCCATCGAAGCTCCTCTCGTGCACCACTACCGCACTTGCGCTTTCAACATGGCACTCTCCCGGTATAACAGCACAAATCGAAGAATAAATGCATGGATCGGATCAGGTGGCCAGAGTGCTGGCCAGGCTCCCAGCGAAGAGATAGATCGTCTGACATTGAAGATTGACGACAACAGCGACATGGCTTCAGAGGCCGGCGTGGCGGGAGAGCTTGTCAGTGCTAACGGTGTACATCAGGACTTCTTCGACGATGTCACGAACAAAGCACTGCTGCCCGACTCGACCTCACAATGGCTCACTCGCTTTGAAAAGGGCGAAGATGTTCACATACAGCAGACCTTCATCAAAGCGAAGCGTGCTCAATTCAAAGTGGCACCTACGCCACTCGTCGGTCTTGTAGTACTTCCGGGCGCTGATAAGCCTACCGTGGCGAGACTGGAGGAGAGCAACATGACAGATAAACGGCCTGACCAGCGTGATTCGACCTATCGAGTGAACACTGCCGGCTCACTGCTCGAATCGTGGACTGTCAATAAGGATTTGAGCTTTCGAAATGAAGACAATACGTTCAAAGTCGTAGATGGTATCAAAGTGCGCACTCGAGATGGCAAAGTTTCATTTCCCGAGTACAGCAAAGACACGGTCACGATCGACAGTCAGCAAGTGGAAATTGTCGACGAGCTACGAAATGAGCATGGTAGACTGGAATTTGATCTTTGCGCCACGCTCATTGAAGTTGATGCTGGTTCTCTAGTCAAGCTCATTACCAACTTTCGCAAGCTAGTCTCGCAATCGAGCCATGAGCCAACCCATGACCGCGAAAATCTGGAGAACATGATGGAAGATACTCGCACATTCCTTGCGAGGAGCCCGATACTGTTTAGAGCAGGAACTCGGAACCGTGTGATCGATGCTGTCAACATTCGCTACGGTATCGACGATGAGCAAGGCTTCAGGACTATCTATACCAGCAGAGGTATCCAGCAGCTTATCAGTGTCAGCGCATCATACTTCAACGCCCTCGATCCCGCGACCAGATCTGCCAACGATATGACTCAGACCATGGTGCGGCCTCGATTCTTACAGACGCTGTGCCTCCTACTTTCCATGCTGTCCAACGTCGACATTCGCCAGATGTCCGACTTTCTCTATGCCACATATGGTATCAAGGCTGATCGGCAAAATATAGAGATCCTATTCCTCAAGGTCATCCCGTTGGCGTCTATCAATTCCAAAGTCTTCCTTTCCTCGGTGGTGCCGGCAGTACTAGGCTACAAAGTTGAAAATCATGCCATCGAGGACGAAGCGCAATGCTGGGAAATATTCCTGAAAAGGCTGGCAGAGAGGGGATATCTACTGCCTGGAACAGTGGATGACCTCGGTCGTAATGAGAACAGCTGGCTGTATCAATGGCCAACCAAGGACGATGATCGAATCCGTTCTAGCCATATTTTCGGTCGCCTTCAGCTTCACGGAGAGACTCTAAGGGGCTTCAATGAGATCCTTCCAGTCAAAATTGGCACTGAGTCAGACGAGAAAGAACTGACAATCTATCTTCAATACTTGCCAGATACAGCGTTCAGCATCGCTGCCAGTGATTACGAACATATACACTGCCTGGATCCAAGGGAGTATATCCTACAGAACACGGCAGAAGAAGCGAATGGCCGAGTCTGCAAGATGACTATCTACTCCAAACCATTGAACGATCTTTCTAATGAGGCTGTACGTCTAATTAACAGAATTCTGCCTACCATAAATAGGGAAGTGGTAAGAAGAGGTGGGAATAAGTTGACCAAATGGGCTGGCCGTAAAGGATCGAACGGAGACCCTGGTATCATCGCTGGTGATCTGCAGATCGCACCGACCATTACTAGACATGAAGCTTGGCTGGAAGGAGGCAATGCTCCGCTGGCAGTGACTTGGAAATGTGACGGCAGGACAATATCGAAAGTCGACATGCTTCGCCGCATGGGACGTAGCATGGACAGGATCAATATCGTTGTTGAGAAGTTTCTTCGCGGAAGGAACTACAGGCTTGGTGAGTCTTCAATCAAAGTGAAATTCGTTCTTGGCCTCTAATGAGATTGTAGACGATAGAGAGGCTAGTTATGCTACACAAGTTCAAGCATATCTAGCAAAGGAAGCCGCCATCATCCGAGGAGAAGGATCGACCAGAGCAGCGCCGGACACGCCAATCGCACGCTCTGTACACCCAGGCGACGACATATCAGTTGTCCGGTCCAGGATCTGGTTCGAGTACAAGTCACAGTATCGTCCAGAACACGAACAGCTCTTCGTATGGGCACAGTCGGACACGGTATCCAGCGTCAAATGGTTGCGCGGAGGGACACAAGCTGAGATCATGCTGCGAAACATCCCAACAAAGTTCATCGTCGCCGTACTGCGACCAGAGCTCATGATCCCACAAGAAGATGAAGTCGTCCAGGGCGATATGGTATTGCTGGCTGGAAGGTACATGATCGTGACTTCTACTGCCAGCGGGTCGGCGAATTATCATGATCCAAACCAGAAGCCTCTTTATGAGATGACGAACTGGCTCGAGATTCAAAGTGTTGACGAACAGGCTCAAAGCCGAAGGAGGAAGAACAAGATCAGTGTCGAGAGGCCGCTGCACATCTTCGTCTAATTGCACTATTCGCACCCGGCGCTCTGCAAAGAACCCCCGATCCCCCTTGGCTCACTGCTCGAATCATGGGCTGTCACCAAGACCACACTTTCGATGTCGTGAATGGTACCAGAATGCGCCATCGAAACGGCAATATCTCAACTCCCAAAAACAGTCTCAGCCATTCGATAATTCCACGCGAGCGATTTGATGCCTCCCGCCGGAGGGTATCAACAAGCCGAAGTCTGACCAAACTTACACTCGCAAGCGCGTTGGTTTGGCGACGCACAGTGTTTAGCAGGTGTTCTTTTCGGACCCGAGCAGCTCCGTCCTGACGGGGTTCGTGCACAGGCAGTCGCTGCTAGTGATTCCATCGATGCATCGTATGGTACTACCGACCCATCACTCATCAACACCCAACCCGTAGCACTGTACTGATCACCTTTAGACTATGTCCCCTCGATCATTATTTGTGTGCGAGTACAAGTCCCAACACTCACCTGTTGCATTTGCGAAGCTTGGACACCTGCAAGTTGTGAATTGTCTGGGGCAGTATCAGGTGTTAGCAAAGCTATTCCGGTAGTCGTGGTCAGCCAGGCTGATGAAAGACATACAAACTTGAAGCACCTCATGCTGCTAGAGATTCGGTTCATGGGCGTCTTAAAATGTTATCATGCGAGCCTCTGGACTCTTGCGCGATTGAATGATTTTATAACGACTTGAGCACGCAGTCTCTTTTCACAAGCTCTTACCTTCTCCCGTATAGAGGGCTTGGATGGAGACAGAGAGTACGATCATTTTCGTTACCTGAAGGACACTTCAATCGACGTTCCGTGGAGATTGTTCTAGATTCTCGCCGACTACCCTTTGCAATGGTATGCGAGATGAAGAAGATCGGAAAAGGATCGTGAATAGACATCGGATCTTGGTCGGTTTTGCCCAAGGGAGAGGTAAATCACGGAACGCCATATGCCATTCCCGAAGCCTCACTTATACAAGCTTTATCGTCAGATCTTCGTACTCTCTCGGATCTGGCCTGAGGAGCTTTCCGATTTTGCTTTACAGGTTTTGCTATACGAGTCTAGGACGCAACTGATCATTAGGTACGAAGCGGCTGTCGGCACTTTAATTGTTTTGATGAGAATGCTCACAATCACAAGTCAGGACCTCGATTATGTGTAGTTTCCGCGGATCTGTGAGGACTGGACTCGAAACGACAATGACCACGAACACGAATGATGGACAGTCCGATAGTCCGGTGATGGAAGGAAGCAAGCATCGAAGCGCCTGAGAAGGAGGTAGCAAGGGCGAGTGTTTTGCCTGGCAATGACTTTTTGCCAAGCCTCACATGCCACGCGAGAGCTATAAAGACTGATCTAAACTTCCGACATTTCGACAATCATTCTCGGCTCTATGGCGCAGTCAGCAAGCCTGACCATCAGACATCGATTTGAACGATTCGAACCAGCATAGAACATGCTGGAGAGGACCGGTCATCGTTGTGAGCTATTGAGCCGAGGGCGATTGTTTTGCTTTTTGCACATCTTCATTTGGCTAGGCGGCAATAAGCGCATTTGTACGAGGGAAACGTCCAGCATCTTCGACGATTGTCCTCGGCTCGATGGCGCAGTCTCTAAGTCATCGATAGAATGATGCTTGACTAAAGAGTAGTCACTTTCTGACCCGACCAGACTCATCACCGTGAGTCTGATGTTGGAAGTGTGGTGGTTCTAATGCGGTTCAGCTGAGGGCGATTGTTTTGCTTCTTCATCAGCAATACTCTATTCGAGGACAAAGACTTTTGCTCTGAGTCTATCCTTCGATGATACAGTCCCGATTTGAGTCATGCATCATTGCTATTGAATCTTGATCTGAACCTCGATTGGACCTTGGAAGCGAGGATGCGCATCAAAAGTTGACATTAGAACGGGTTCATGATTGAGATTATGAATGAGTTGAGTCGCCGAACATCTGGTTCCATGTTTGACTCAACGCGATCGAATCACTCTCGATTCCATCATCTTTTGCTCGTCTCGAACAGCCATGCAAGCAATATCTACGCCACTAAAGCTCCACCACTTCGACAGCCACTCACGATCCAATGGACTGCCTATAAGTCGCTGCTTTGGTGGCGCAAGGTGAAATTGGCCCGTTCGTCTCGAAGCCTGAGATTCTGATACAGTCTAAATGTCCTTCGACGGCATTGCGGGAGAGGGAATTGGGTCGTGGGCGGCCGTCAATCTTTTTGCCTCCCTCGGCCAGCTCTCAGCCTGATCGAACACGACTCAACCTCACTTCAACTTCGAGCCTTCCATACCAGACTTGTTATACACTCCAACATTTCCGAATCTTCGACAATCATCCACGGCTCAATGGCTCAGTCGGTAAGTCGTCAAACGCACGCTGAAGATCACACGCTGCATCGCGCGAGTTGAAGAGTTCAGGTCTTCAATCCGCTCGATGCGCTTGATCAGGCTATTGAGCTGTGGGAGATTGTTTTGCTGCAGCTTTTGCTTCTATGCTTCATAGCTAGGATATATGTGTTTGATAGTATTGTTCAAGTCTTGACAATCATCCGCGGCTCAATGGCGTAGTCGGTAAGTCGTCAAGTTGACGCTCGACTAGGTTTGTCGTCTAGTCACGATCAAAAGGAGATATGCAAGGTATCTCCTCGAGTGCATCGTTGCTGGATCTGGCTCTTGAGCTATGGGAGATTGTTTTGCTTCGATTTTTGCTTCGACACTCTAGAACCAGTGTCTATATATCGACTAAACTCGTTGCGATCTTGACAATCATCCACGGCTCGATGGCGCAGTTGGTAAATCCGATTAGATATGTGGTCTAGTGGAAATTCTCGTGAGATCTTTAACGTTCTCGAGTTGCTCCTACGAACTACATGGCTGTTGAGCTGTGGGCGATTGTTTTGCTGAAACTTTTGATTTTTCGTTTCATCGCTGGACAATATGTACCAGCGGATACTGTGGCGTCCTTGACAATCATCCATGGCTCGATAGCGCAGTCGGTAGGTCGTCGGCTCTGCTGACGCTCGATTGATCATGTCATTAGGCGACATTTCGTGCGAGATGCTCATCGTGTCTGTACAGCAAAGTCGAGTGTGAGACAGCTATTGAGCTGTGGGCGATTGTTTTGCTTCAACTTTTGCTTCGATATTGCCTTCGGCTAGACTAGATGTATGAGCTAGTATTGTCGGAGTCTCAACGATCATTCACGGCTCATTGGCGCAGTCGGTAAGTCGTCATTCGCATGTCTGGCGCTCGATTGAACATGTCGTCCAGAGAAGAGCAAAGCAAGATATTTTCCGCGTCGTGCTTGCGGCTCTCTTCTTTCCTTGACAGTGCTATTGAGCTGTGGGCGATTGTTTTGCTTTTGCTTCTCGACCTTGCTAGAAGAAGTGAAGGTAAAAGTATCAATCAGTCCTAGCTTCATTTCGACAATCATTCTCGGCTCGATGGCGCAGTCGTAAGTCGTCAGCACTGCTGACGCGCACTGTCAGATCGTAGACATTGAACACTCTAATTCACCTGCATACACGGAGGTGAATTGAAGTAGTTGGCTAGTTGATGCTTGTTGAGCCGTGGGCGATTGTTTTGCTCTTCGGAGTCCTGGTGTGATCTTTTGCTTCAGGCGTTCCAGTCACGCCTGCATCCAACTTCAATCTTTTCGGTAATTGTCATTTCTGTTCGATTTCCATGCTTGAATCGTGATATATATGACACATTTCGGAATCATGCTCGCTCAGATGCATTTTACCTCCAATCAGCCAACGCCACGCTAAGCACAACCCAGCCGTGACTTATGCACCAGCTCTTGCCCGTTCTTCAATGCCAGCCTTCAACTCCTGTATAACTTCCTCGGCGAGCCATCTCATCGAAACGCTGTCATCTCTTTCGTCTTGCTCATCCTCGAGCATATGCCTTCCTCCACCATTCAGCTGCTCCTTTGCTTCTCTCATTCTTTCGGCCCAAGCAAAAAGCACCCTCAGATTCCAAAGATCTTCACTGCGATCACTCTTTCCAGCCTTGGACAGCACAAGCCTGTCGTCGACCACCGTCGTGCGTTCGCTTGTGTATATGCTTGAGCTGATCTCCGGGGGTAGGAGCATCTCGACATCAGCTTTGTCCATACCTTCGAAAGCGGGCAGAGATAGAACAGTCTGCCAAAGATTGGATGCGTTACTGTTCTTCATGTGAGGTTGAGTGCTGAGTGACATGTCACTCAAAGCTGCCAGAGCCGCAGTGAAGATGGAATCGTGAGCTTCCGTAGCAGGGCACCGGCGTACCGAGATCTGTTGATCTTTGCGGAAGGCTTCCAGATGCGCCGGATTTGCTTCAAAGTCGAGTGTGACGCGCCAGTACTTTGGATCGTCAGTCTGCACAGTCGCGATCGAATGCAGTTCGGGCAGCAGACAAGGAGCGCGAAGATGAAATAACTCGCCAGTGCGCAGAGTGACAAGGATGGGCATGTGGATTGGTCGCTGTGTATCTATATCTTCGATGACGATGCACCTTGCTTCTGCTGCAAGGGTCCAGAGATGTCGGAAGGCTTGTAGGTGGACTCTGTTGTCGTGGACATCAATAGGGAAGATGGGATAGAATGACACCATCATCGCGGCTAGCGCCAGATCAGATGTGGTCAAAGTGAAAGTCCCGCCGCCCAGGAACAAGACACCAATCGCTAGATGTGAAGAGAAATGCGAGCCATAGGGAGTGTCCGGATCAGTGCGTCCATGCATTCTTCGCAGATATCGAAAGGTCTGCAGATCTCCTGTTCCAGCCATTACAGTAGCGGCAGACAGCGCAAGAACATCCATGCACCGGCGGAGGGCTGATCGAGCTAGCTTCCCATCAAAGTAAAACGCATCTGCGCCTTCGCTGAGACGATGGAAGAAGCTCAACAAAGTCAGTATCTCGTCTCGCGCGATCGTATTGCCACTGCCTGCATACTTCAGGCTGAGTGCCCACCCCAATCCAGTGAACACATTGAAAAGCGGCACGTATTTGCTGTCGATTGTCCGATTCGTCAGCATGTGGTCCAGTGCAGCCTTCGAACGATTCTTGTAGCATGCCGGAAGATTGTCTTGTATCCATCCTTGATCATAGGTCGGTCCTCGAGCTTCGATGCTATCCCACATGATGACATGCTTGGCCATGGATCGCAGCATGAGAACGTCTGGTCTCACTTGATCGAACTGTGCTTCCGAGTCAGGGATATCGATCTTGTTGGCTATGGCTTGATCGCCAGACTTCATGTAGACCATTGCGAGTGCCATTACCGCTCCAGCCGTAGCTCGATCGAATACATGCACGGCGTTGACGGGTCGTGGGCCAACTGCCATTGCGAGAAGACGTTCTGGTAATTGCATGCCGTGCAAACCCCTGAGATCACGACCCTTGGCCAGATTGATGAACCCAAGGGCGAAGCCAGCGGCCAAGCGATAGCATTCGTCGCGAAGCGGATCTGGTCCGCTATCCGGATCTTCGACTTCCAGGTACTCAATCTCCGACAACATGACCTCGCTCATGCGACGATGTTGGGTATTGTAGTAGAGCAGGCCAATACCCATGAGACCTGCAGTCTGCGTGGCAGGAGACACATTCAGCTCTGCAGCCCCAGGCGGAAGCATCTTTGTGATGTGGACTGAAAGCATGCGTGTGATCAGCCCATCCATGGTGCCAATATGCGAAGCCGAAAGGCCAAGGAGCAATCCCACAGAAGTCATGGTGTGCTTTGGCGTAAGATACTTGAAGGACAACCACTTCGCCATATGTCGCAAATGACCACCGGCTCCAAGAGCGAGGAGGAATCCGGCGTGCCGGTTTGTGAGCTCTACTGGCTTGTTGAACGCGATCCAGGATGTGTCGATTCCTTTCACATTGCGTGAGATCCGAAGTCCAGCAGAAGCGCCGGCATGGAAATACGCCCAATTCACCTTTTCCTCGGTCAGCCCGCTGCGATCAGCTGTCAGTGTATGGCCCATTGGCTGCATGATGCATGATGAACTGAATCCAGGCAAGTGAAACTTTTCAGTCAGAAGCGGCGTCTGGCTATCGAAATGCAGCATACCATCTCCAGCAGGCAGCGCAATCATGCGTGTGGTGACAAAATGCATGACTTTACGCTGATGCTCAAAATGTGCCTGTTCGTCCCACTCTGGCTGCTTCGGACAATGGCCGACCTGCACAGTGTTGAAATGCATCAGGCTCGTGGCTTCCACGAGTCTTCTATCATCGCTGAAGATCAATTGCGAGATCGAGTGTCGCCCGGCTTCTCTGGTCTTTGCGTGCAGATTTGAATGTTCGAGTGGATGGCAGACGGATTGCACATCGTGGGAATCTGTAGCCGAAGTAGTTCTCATACTGTTCGCTGAGCTCGACGCCTGAGGTCCCTTTGTGGTGAGATCCTCCCGACCAACGAGACGTAGCAACTCATGCCGCCAAGTTGTAGGAGGCTCCTTCTCGCAACAAGCGATAGCTTCCCTGAAAGGCGCAGCAATGGCTTCTGGCAGAGTCTCGAGCATCTCTGAGGTGATACGCTTCTGTGCAAGAAGCTCAACCGTTCTAGTTGGCGTTGTGATGAGTCCACCACTACCAGTGAGTAGGTCTGACAAAGCTACAATTCGTGGCGTCAGCTGCTTGGCAGTGTGCTCTGACACCTTTGGGACGATTGCATCTGTTCCCATTTGAGCAATCTCGTAGAGGGAAGGATGACGCTCCGATGAAGAGTGCTGGAGAGCGTGCTGAAACCACTGAAAGACAGTGATCGGTCTTTCCAAAGTACTCAGGCGCGGCGTATTCGTCGGTATCGATTGGATGTACGCCCATCTGTCCTCACTCGCGCCTTCTAAGCAGTACGGTTTCCCTGCCTCGTAGCTCCACTCGTGCAGACCAAGCCACGATCCAAGTTGAGCAATGACAGGCGCAAGCGGCATCTGCATGAGGCCCAGGGTGCAAAGTTTTTGCTCTTCTCTGAAGACGTGCAAAGCAAGCATGAGCCTAGCCGCTACGATCATGGCAGACCCAGCGTCATGTCGATCGTCTTCAGTCGGAGTTGCCACCAAATCTTCTGCGACCACGGCAGCCACTATGAGAAGCTGATCCTTTCTGTTCTCAATACTGCGCGGAGACATCTGGCTGGCCGAGAGTGTAGTGGAGGGCAGCCAAGACCATACAGAAGAGGAGAGCGCGGAGCTGCTGTGGCTCACCTTTTGCAGGCCTACCTTCGTGCTGGCCGCCGGTTTCGCTTTTCCTAAAGCCACTTTGGAGAGGTTGATAGCAGCGCGAGCCTTTGAATCCAGGATGCCGAGGACAAAGGTGAATATCATACTCACAGTAGCCACGAAGTCAGCGTCGCTACTTGTGCCAGCCATCATAGCAGGCTGACGCTCCAGTTGGGCACGCGCAACGCACCAGATTTTGCGCACAGCTCTTGCTTGATGCTTGGGCAGCATAAGCTCACACAAAGTCAGGATTTTCCTGCCCAAAACATGTCGCGGCTGCAGTCGCAATCTGCGTCGGTGCTTAACACCATCAGTGCCAACTTCATCGAAACGGCCTTGACTTCCGATATGCTCGAAGGTGACAGGTGTTGAAGGTGCATTGACAGTCCTATTCTTGCCAGTCTCCTTGGCATCGATGTCCACATGTCCCAGCTCAAGAGGATCGTAGACCCTATAAGAAGCAGGCTGTGGCAAAGGACATGGCCTTTGCTCATCAAGAGAGAATTGTAGACCATTGTCGCCCAGTAGCAGAGCGCGCACCTGGCTGTCGCGAAGCTTGGCAATGTCATCGCATGGCTCCAATCTGTTCTCGCCAGTGAGCATGGGAATTGCGATCCTAGGTGACTGAGACAATTCCGGCCATATCTGTCGATATTTAATTTTCAATGCAACATACTGCAGCTCCTTTGTCTGACGATCGTGAAGATACAATCGGACTCGAGTATCGTCGATTCCATTTATTGATGGGCTCTCTGATAAGGTGGCGACCTTGTAGCGAGATGTTACGGCGTCCGGAGAGCCGAACGCTGAAGTCCTCAAGCCGACTGCGAAAGAGTGTATCTTGCGCACGATTAACTCGCGCTTGAAGCCTTCTTCTGTACTGCCAAATACGTCATCAATGCCTGTGGTATCGTACGTTGCACGAATGTGCCGCAGAATGCCATCAAGACTCTCCTCGGGATCGAATTCGATCGTAGTGTCCAGATCCATGCTGTCGTCCTCGCCTCCTAGACTTTGTCCATACACGCTTCCTGGTGTCGATCCACGGCTTTTGCGGACGCTTAGAGATCTCCGACCATGCTCGCCTCCGAAAGAAGTGACTCGTCTACCGCCAGTGCCCGCAAAGCTATTGACCGTGTTCTGACTAGCACGCACATCTGCGTTGATGGAGCTGACCCGTCGATTCTCCCTTGCTGGCTGCTGTGTAACAGCCGGTTGGAAATCTGGGTCCATCTGAGACGCCATCACAGCCTCTTCCTCCTGTCTCGTCTGCTTTCTTGAAAGGCCTGCACCTTGAGAGCCCGTTGGCTCACCTTGAGAATTCGTCAAACCAGCGCCGACAAAGCTCTCGCGTGGCTTGTCTCGCGGTCTGACCGCAGGTGTGGTAGATCCGGTGCCGATGTTGGCGCTGATGAAAGAGCTTCTCCTCCTGGCTTTGGCGGCTTTGTGTTCTGAACGCTGCTTGAGCAGTACTCTCAGCGACTTTTCGTCCTTATACCACATGTGCCACACCGTCACAGTATTGATGTCGTGGTTTGCCGTGACCAATATGCCGAGCTGGCTTGTGCGGTCAGAGCCGCGCTGAAGAAGCTCGTCTTCCGCTGAGACATAGATGACTTTCTCGCCAGGATCTAACCCCTCAAACTCCACGCTCAGCTGGGCCTTACTCGAAAGTCGCGACTTGTGATGCTGAATAGAGTAAGTGACGACGCCCAGGTCCGAGAGGGGGCCTGTCAACGAATAGAGGTTCGTCACGTCTTCGTCGCTTTCTCTGCTAGGCGCAACAATGGTACTTTGAAACAAGGCTTCTAGCCTGTTATCGCCACCGAGTCTGCTTGGCTGAGTCGGTCGAGTATTCGGCAAGCCCTTGATAAAAGTTGGCGAATGCAAGTATGACTGAGATTGCTGAAGTTGCGAGGACCAAAAGGAATTCGGTGGAGCATTTGGCAGCATAGGGGTGGGTGGTAATGAGCTGGGAGCTGTTCGCTTTCTCTGAAGGATCACGCCCCGTGGTGCGGTAAATGCCCTTTCCACCTCGAATGGCAGATGAACAATATGGCTGGCTCCATGGAGAAAGTAGATGTGAGCCTTGGTCTTCAGCAGAACGACTAGTGCTCTGGCCAAAGTCTCCTCCAATCGTGGTTGAGCTTCCTCTCTGCGGAAGTCGTCCAGAGAAGTGGATAGACGTATCCGTTTCCGCGGGGTACGAGTAGTGCCAGATATTTTTGGAGTGTCTTCTGAGATCACTTTCGAGGTGGAGGGAAATTTGGCGAAAAGTGCTTGCTTCACATCCTCCCCCTCCAAATCAAAGCGGTACACATTGCGAATGAATCTTCCTTGGGACCAGGCTACAGCGTTCTTGGTCGCGAGTAGCTCTTCCTCGATGTCGTCCTCGCCATCTTGTACGACATGCGTTTCCCACTGATATTCATGCTCCTTGGGGTTATGAGGCAGGATTCCTTCCGAGACCAGGTATGGTAGTGCCACAGGACTGTGCACGCCGAGAGAGGTTACGGCCGCCATCTGTCCTATGGAAGACTGAATTGCCTCGAAGCATCTTCTCTTGGCCCTTTCCGACCAGCAATGTCAAGATTGGCAGGGTATTGGAAGTGGTGGTATGATGTGAGGTCCGTCAAAACCCCACCAAAGTTTGACGCGTTTGTTTGTGAAGTCGCGTCCAGGTCCCGAAACGACCTGTCCAAAACCTTGGCAGCAGACCATCGACAGCGACAACCCTGGGAGACGGCGAGATATGGCGTCGCATCTGCAGCCGCGGGTGACGAAGCGGGATAAGAAGCTCCATTTGAGGTATACATTCAATCTGAAGCTGTTTTGTTATACTGCGGTGCCTTGATGCTGACTACTACGTGCTATAGCTACGAGCTTCCGCACCGCATCCACTGCTCCCTCATCTCGCCTCTGACTGCGCCAAATGGCTCGACACTGATTCTCTACGGCCACGCTACTGGACTGCGCATACTATGGCGCGGCGGCCGGCGGCGGCGAATGCAGAATGCGGCAGCACACGCGAATGGCACCAATGGTGTGGTCGATTTGCTGGATGACGATGAATTTGAGGAGGGTGAGGAAGAGCAGGATCCCGACTGTCCACACCCAAGCATCATTGAAGACCTCAATGTCGATTTTGGCACAGCCGACAAGCCTGTGGCCGCTCTCCACCTAGTGACTACTTCCATCACCGACAATACAGCCGCACCGCAAAGCCTCAAACGCAGTGCCATCGTGGCGATAGCTTCGAGCGATGGCAAGCTGAGAGTGCTGCAGATTCCGCTCATGCCTCCCGCCGAAGGTACAAAGGAACAGACTACGCGCGAGATCGTAAGTTCCGCCATCGAGCTAGACCTGGGCACATACCACATCACGAATTTGCCTGCAAGCTTAGCCGTCAAATTCCTTGCGCGCGAGCACCAGAGATCAAATGCTCTAATCGCACCGAATGACGAGGTGGAGGGTTTCCTGCTGGTGACGAGCGCGGGCAGGACACTCCGCATGTGGACTATTCCTGTGACAGCAGATGCCATTGTAAGCGAGGATGCCGAACTTCTCCATAAGATATCGTTGCCCTCGCCCGCCATCAAAATCTCGCTCCATCCATCACCACGCTCATCGCAGCTCTTGCTTGTCGATGCGACGTCTGCCGTGCGAATATACGAACCTTTAGAGAATCCTGCTCCGCGACGAAGACCTGGCTCAAGTGACTCGACATCCCAGTCACCAACCACAATATCAAAGACGGGCAGGTGGATTACGGCCTTTCATCCTGCCTTTCAAACATCCAAAGATGCCGCAGCTGGAAGCGCTGCATCCGCTCGACGCAAGAAAGTGCTGGATGCGAAGTGGATACTAGGTGGCAGTGGAGCTCTTGCCTTGCTAGAAGACGGCGAGTGGGGCATATGGAGTGTCACATCTCCGCCAAAGGGCAAAAGTGTGGAAGACTTTACGTTGAATGGATACTTGGACACCGCGGCAAGGACAGAGACAGCAGAGCCTGCAAAACAACGACAAGGCGCCGCACGTCTTGCGCCATCAACACCAAATACTCGCAAAGCCAAGCAAGATCAGCTCTTCTCTGGCACTCCCAAGACTCCGTCAAACGCCGCACCTCGAGGCGGCATATCTGTCTCTCCGTACAGCATCAAAGCTGGTGCAGGAGATGAAAGTGTCGTCATGTGGTACAACGGCCAGGTTTACTCCATCGCAAGTATAGGACGATTCTGGCAACAAGGCACGAGCGGCGGACTCTATTCCTCCAGTCTCACCCACATCCCGGACATCAATCTGATGCAGGAAAACATCACCAGCATATCACAATTTGCATCCAATACCGCCGGCTCTGGAATCGGCTCGATGAACACTCAACGAGATCTGCTGGTCTCAGCCGAACATCGCGCCATCATATCACAGAGCACACGTCCACCAACACCGAGTCGGCAGCTATTTTACGCCGCGGAGAGACCTGTGTCAAGAGATCAGCAGATGCTCGACTCTGGAGAACTGGACCTTGATGGAATCGACAATATGCTCGACAGCATGGCTGCACCTGCCAGACGAGTCGGCTTTTTGAGCCCAGTTGCATGAGCGCACCTGACTAATATGATACCCCGAATTGAAGCACTTCACTGTATTCCAGTATCAGTCACTTCCTTTGATTTGTCGTGGTGGTACATTCGCGTGTCAAGGTGGAGCGCTTTCTCAAGGCCAATGAGATGATTGCTCAGTATTCCACGCGATAGATCAATGTTACTGTCCCGGTCCATGACAAGTCTGCTTGCAGATGTAAGTGGACAGCTCGGCCTCGGTCGACCTGAGATGTTTCATGAAGCTTCTCGTTCAAGGTGAGCCGTTTGTGGTGTCGAGTGGGATGGTCGAGCAATACGCTCTCTTGAAGCGTTGCTGCGATGCCTTCAGTGGCGTTTCCGGTGTTGCAGTGACTATGGGGGCATTGCTACATTTCTTCACTTCGATTAGCAAAAGCTACAACTCACAGTCTCGCAGCACTTCATGGCATGAGGTCTTCCCCGCCAAGGCCCACGAAGGATCACTCTCCTCGCATTCTTCGCACTCACATG
This sequence comes from Pseudocercospora pini-densiflorae CBS 125139, assembly GCA_000504365.2. Classification (NCBI taxonomy): domain Eukaryota; kingdom Fungi; phylum Ascomycota; class Dothideomycetes; order Mycosphaerellales; family Mycosphaerellaceae; genus Pseudocercospora; species Pseudocercospora pini-densiflorae. The sequence goes on along the minus strand of AWYD02004529.1, from coordinate 6,282 downwards.
AAGTCTACGGACGACCCTACCCGAATAGGAAGGTTCTTCAGTCCTTCAGCCCTATGAGTTCCTGTGCCAAGATATGATTCCAGCATGGAGCCGAATTTATCAATACCATATGAACTTCAAGTGCAAGCATTCTTCAAGTCCTACTTTCGATTCCTCAAGTCTCAAAATGTCTACTTCCAACTCAAAATTCATCCGTCTCCGCGCCACAATCCAAGACCTCGAACCCATCTCAGAAATGATGTATTCCTCCTTCCATAAAATCCCAGCAGTTCAACAACTCATCATGGGTGGGAATCCTCAACTCTTTGCTGAAATGCTAGAAGAAAGCATGAGAAATGATCTTACAGATATTTGGATGAAAGTTGTCGAGCGAAGCGAGGGAAGATTGGTGGGAGCAGCACAATGGAAACTTTACCTAACTCCTGGAGGCGGGAAAGAGATGCTAGTACCTCAGTGGTTGGAAGGTGAAACGAAGAAAGCTGCAGAAAAGGTTATTGGGGGTATGAATCGGAATCGTATGGAGACTAATGAGGAGGCTTATCTTTGTGAGTGATGAACGACCCAGAGAGGTTAGATTGACCTGCAGAGAGCGGGTTTGCTGATTTATGTTCCAGACCTTCACATCTGTTTCGTGGACAACGAGTATCAGGGCCGAGGATTGGGTAGTATGATGGTGAAATGGGGATGTGAGTTGGCGGATTTATTGCAGATTTCGAGTTATGTTGAGGGGAGTGTGGATGGCAAAAGATTATACGAGAAGTACGGGTATGTTGTGGAGGGTGAGCCGATTGTGGTTGATGGGGTGGTCTGTGGGCTTAATATGAGGAGGCGGATTGAAGGGTAGGGATGGATGAACTTCAGGTCGACATTCGAGATATGCTAGCTAAATTACTTCAGCCGCAGTATGATATAGTCAAGTCCAGTGGTGTATAGGCAGGTGGTGCTCTCCATTATTCCGTTAGTCCCAATATCGCGGTTCCATATACCAGTCAAAGTCATTCTGAAATCGAATCGGAGCAGAGTTTGAGCAGTCGTATTCTCGAGTCAACATGTTGGGTCGACCGTTCAGCCACAAGGACTCCATCTTCTTTCTGCCTTGCTCTACGGATTCCACGGTCTCGTACAGATGCTTGTGTTCTGGTAGAACATCACTGTGCACGACTGGCTGTCGAAGGTAGTAGTACTCAGGGTCACCGAGTGCAGAACCTGATCTATTGCCTCGGAGTGGCCCGGTCAAAAGGTCCATGTACGTGCCATCATTGACATTGCGGACTTGTATGCCATTAAGATGCAAGTTGTCGGCACACCATTACGCTGCATTCCAAGGGCCAAAGTGGAGTTGTTGAGGCGATGATCTCATGCCGAGTACAGGGGTGTTTGAACATTCGCGGTAGATCTGGTGGAGCTGGTCGGACGTGTCCTGATCGTACTCATCGCAGAACTCATCGCAAATGAAATTGTCAAGAAGGCGTACATCTTGCATGGTTGTCCGATGCTTTCTAAGAAAAGCGACCAGCTGTATGGCAGGTATCACGAATCCAGATAGTTCGAGACTCTTTAATTTGGGGAAACAATGTGGCGATACCAAATATTCGAAGCAGGCAGTCGTTGGATCGACAACATCATCGACCAAGCCAAGCAGGCCGAGATCGTCTTGAATGGCAGCATCAGGTACATGTAGGCTCAAGCGCGATACATTGACACAACATGATAGAAAATTTCGTATAGCATCCTTCGGGCCGTGTGGGAACTCAATCGCGAGATCGAGACGCTGCAGATTTGCCAGAACTATTCCATATTTCCTCTGTGTATCCTGGACAGTCTGTCCACGTATGGACCCAGCATCGAGGAAGATCTTCTGGTGGGATGCCTCCCGTGGTAAATCGGTTCCATCCGACATCTCACCAATATCAAAGAACGGCTGTCGACCGATGGCCAGAGTGTGGATACGAGCCTGGGGAACTTCGACAAGTGCTTCGAAGACGACGCTGAAACTGTGCCGCATTGTTGAATCACCGTGGAGGCATGCAGGCTCAAGTGCTTCCCCAAAAAGACGACCACAGAGGTCGTTGTAGCTCTCGCCATGTTTGCACAGACTCCGAAAGTCTGTAAGAGAGATGTGACGCAATGCCGGGAGCTTGGTAAGAGCGTACTTGATGGCCTTCTCAGGAAAATGGCTGAGGTTCGCAGCTTCACTCCAGGCTCGGGTGGTTCGATACGTCGTCCAGCTGTCTGCATATGCTTGATCTTCACCGCGTGCCTTTCTTATCGTGATGCGCTGCAAGCTGCTTTTGCTTGTGGCTCCGTGGCTGAACATGGAATTTTCAAGTGATTGGAATATTGCCTCATTCTCATCTTCTTCCCGTTCCCAGCTGTGATTAACCTTTCGAAAGAGGCGGTATGCCATTGTGCATGCTTCGATGTAGGCATCGGGGCTCTGAGACAGATCTTGCTGATAGTAGCTATCGTCAATGAGCAGCTCAGTCACATGTTTACTGAATATTGGATGAGCTATCAACTCGTCTAATTTCTTGTATGCGGGAAGTCGATTGGCTACGACAGCATATGTGATGAGGTATTCCGAGCTCAAGCGCTTAAATTGGCGACAAACGAGACGACACGAGGCAATGTCATCTCGAAAGAAGGATAGCCTTGAGAAAATGCTGCTCCAGAGCTCGTCTGGGAGCGTCTGCAAGTGGGAGTTCTTTCCGGGAGCTGCTGAAACTTCCGGCCTTGATGTTATCTTCTGAGAGCAGGTTTTCGGCCTCTTCAATGACACTGGAGTCTGGCTTGATGGTTCTTGCGATATCTTGCGTTTCTGTGTCATTTTCCGTCCTGAGTGTGCACTGGTGGTGTGTGCAGTTGTAGGCGGCAGGACATAGGTAAGAAGGTCGCGTGCCAGAAGCTTGGCCACATCGGTACCATCCCTTCTTTGCTTGAGAGACGCGTCAGAGTCGCGGATGCGTCTACCTCAGCTCTGCAGGGCACTTGATCAGAGCTCTTCGCCAGCCAGCCCTGACCAGCATGACCTTTTCACGTCGAAGTGCCTAAGAAGTGTTCGTCGAAGCTTTGCGCATGAGCTGTCGTATCTCTTCCAGAACACTTCAATAATGTGGCACACTCAGCTAGTTCTACCACAGCCGTGCCGTCTACGACTCATAACAGCCGCGGTGGGTCCTTGATACGAATGGCGGTCGTCACGCTGTGTTGATGACGGTCTTCGGTATGATCATCAGAAAATGTTCGGGCGACATGAGAAACTACACGATCTCTTCTAGACTGCCTTATTCGGCTTCATCCAGGATAAATGGTACCTGAAAGTTAGACCAGGTTGTTTCCCCGGTTGATCAAGGTCTCCTGGTCCGGCCTCCAAAACTTCCGCAAGTCTTCGATCGCCCTCTGTCGATATGATACGAAGGACTGCCTCCTGCTCACAATAATTGACCTTACAGAACGCCTGACAGATTCGATACGGAAGACAGCTAGTATCACCAATCTGCAGCTCACCTTCAGCAGCCAGTCTTGCAAGTATCCTAGGCGGTCGGTCTGCAATGCTCAGGATGTGTCGAGCATATCGAGGCACCCTGGCATTTGTCGAGCGGCTGCCGAAATGAGCATGAGTCCAAGTATTGATAGACTCTCGTAGAGAAGCAAACCAGCAACGCCGTACTCTCGCTCCTGTCCGCTGATCCGTGTTTTGCGCGCTCAAAAGTGCTCAAAGACAGCATGCCCTCAGCCGGGCTTTCGTTCCTTTTAGGGCTATGCCTATTACTTACATTCTCTGTAGCAAGTTCTGCTCACGAAGCACACCATGAGCATCACAACGACCTCAAGCACACTGCGAAGAAACGCCTTGGAAAACGCCAGCTCCCCGACTTCGCGCAACGAAATTTGAACACGATCCGCAAGATCTATGACTTGACAGTCTACCCATACAATGATCCAATACAGAACCAAGGCGGGTCTGCCGTGCCTCCTGGTCTGTTTGCCCAGAACACTGTTGGTCGGGTTTCGCCCGTTGGAGAGTTCGAGGGCTTCGAGGATTCAATCGAATACTTCTTCGCACTAGCGCCTTCGCCGAAAGATCCAAACTTCAGAGGAGCCGCCATATATGAAGCTCAGGTGGTAGAATTTACGAGCGGCTGTCCAGAAATAGCAGCGAGTCTTGTATATCTGAGGACTGCGAAAGTCGATGCGAATACATATCAGGTCGACACGAGCCAGCCTATGAGCACTCTATCGCAAGTGAGTAGAAAGTACACAGAAAGAAGTAGCAGGTGCTGACGAATGTGTACCAGGTGGCGTTTTGGCAATTCGATCCATATGGTCAAGTGGAACGATACCATGCTTGGATCCCAAATCTCGAAGCATGGGTTTACGCGCAGACTGGCTTCGACTTCAGCTCTTACCTTCTGGAGAAGGCAGTTCCTCTATTTCTCTGCCCCCAGATCCAGGAGCGGTGCACCGGTGCCAACCAGCAATATGTAAGTAAATCGACGGGTGCAAGGCATAATTCCGCCGGATGCCAACAGCTGCGGTCGCCGTCTTAGATACGGCACGCAGGTCTCCGCCCTTGCTGTTGGAGCGCATACTCTCTCTTATTATTGAGACACACGCTGACCCTCGTGTTCTTCGCCTTTTAGCTCGACGTTCTGACCTGTACTCTCGAGCTCGACCTCAAGCCATTTGGCAGCTTCGACGAAGCATATGGTGATACCGTGGCTTGTCGGATCATTCATTTGCTGCTCACCAAAGTCGCGCCAGATGTCCATTGTCCTCACGTGGGACCGACAGGCGGTGGGAAGTGCTCGCCAATAGAATACAGCAAAGACTACTTCGACGACGACCAGCTGTTTGGAGTGCCAGTGGGGAGTGCTTTCACCTGTGGAGGACCTCTCATTTCACCATACCAGTATGGCAGTATGGACCATGTAATACCTCCTCCATATCAACTTCAGGGCCAACCTCGACCACAAGAACAGCCGGGCGCGGCAGATGCTGCGACCAATAATCCACTCAATCCGCTTGTTGAGCCTGTTTCCGGACTGCTGCAAGGAATTGCTCCCCAGAAACTGCCATCTCTGGACTCACTTTCAGGCTTCTTGCCGGGTCTAGGAGGCGGAGGTGGTATGAAGGAGTAGGATCCTATCGAGGTGTTCTCAGTGCCTGGTGGCGTGGGAGTAATGTTAGCGAACATGTCAGGTACCAGACCAAGTTGGGTGCAGTAATGGACAAATACGTCAAAGCTGAAGAGTTGAAGGTGTAATGCAGCAGGAATACGATGACGAGTGCGCACGCAAGCTTCAAGGTTCACGTCAACAGCAACTGCCTATGACCTTTTCCTCACTGGGCTGCGCCTCTCCGAGCTTCAGCTCTTTCATCACTGTTTCGACCTGGGAAATGTTAGATCAGCCAATGCTTTTTCATGGAGTGATCACAGGACTCACATCCTCATACGGTCCCTCGCCAGTAACACTCTGCGTCAATGCAGCCACCGGACTCCCACAACAATACCTCTTCCACTCCAAAATCTTCCCCTCAGCATCAAACTGCACAACAACTGTCTCATGGAAAGGATCGAGATCTTTCCCAGACACGACAAGATGATTCTGCATTTCACACATGATTTTCCTCTTCTCATGATCGACCATCTGACTTTGCACACGTCGTTCAACGAGTTGCATACCCCTTTGAGATGTTTTGAAGCCTTCTACTGCTGCGACTGAACCGATGAATGGGTTTAGATGTTCTCGCATGCTGATGGGGTAGACTTTGCATGTAGCGCTGAAGAAAGCTTCGAGTTGGTCGAAGGAGGAGTCTGGGGAGGCGGCGTTGAGGGTGAGGAGGATGGAGTAGAAGTCTTCGAGGACTTGTTCGATGTTTGAAACGACGGCCATCTTTTGCTACCTCTGGGAGCTTTGTAGTCGTATGCTGCTGATTCGGGAGACTCGATCTGAGAAGCTCAGCGAGGCCATTGAGGTCTTCAACGAGGCGAGCTACGCATATTAAGTAGCATCACGATGCTGCTTAGCTTACATATGCAGCCTGCTTGCTGTCTCCAGTCAGACCCTTTGCTAATATGGCGCAAGACGTTGTTCCGTGTAGTAGGTAGGCTCTTTCCTTTATCTATAATTAGACTCTTCTACGCGATTAAGACCTATACTAAACTACACTAAACTCCTTGCGCTAGTAAGGGTCTAAGATTAAATCGCGTAACGCGAGTAGAATTATACTAAGAATATATAATCTCGACAACTAGCGGGTATATCGATAAAGTAGATA
>KZ107814.1:0-72103 GCA_000504365.2 Pseudocercospora pini-densiflorae CBS 125139 | reverse complement strand
ATTACGTAGTTACTTTAGGTTTAGGTTTAACTTAAACTTAGTATTTAACTACTTCGTAACGTCTAGTATTATTAAGTCCGAGAAGCCTTAGTTATCGTTCTATACTACTATATACTTATATAATAATACTAATATCTCTTCTAGTTATTCTTTAGTCTATAGATATAGTACTATACGTATACGCTTCTTCTTCTTATCGTCCTTCGAAGGCGTCTTCGCCTTATCCTTATCTACGACCTTCTTCGAGCCCTTCGGTAGTATAACGAGCAACGGCGATAGTACTATAAGATAGAGACGATATCTATACTCTATTTATAAGAACTAAGGTTACGAGGCGGAGAGATTATACTAAGAATAGATAAGACACGTTGAATACTAAGAAGACGATAAGACGCGCTATAATAAGACGGATATACGATAATCGTTGTCTTATTGATAAGACAATACTTATCCATAAGACAAGACGAAGTATTTAGGGCCTAACAACTTGCTTGAACGCGTCCTGCATCTTTCTTGCTTCGATTAATCACATTCATAACAACGCGTCTCAAAGATCCTCCATGCAACTACTTGAGAAGAATGATCGCTCCAAGATCGATACGACGCGTGAAGAAAGGCGATGGAAGCCAAGATACGCGGTCTTGTGCCTCATGCACGAGAGCTGCAGGCTTTCCGCCACTTTCGCAACTCGTGAACCTCACCTCGTGCTCGAATTTCCTTTGTTGATGACTAGAATTTCACATTTCTGCTGACACTTCAGGTCGCAAAGTACCAATGACTGTTTGAGACGGATGCTTGTTTGATCTCACATCCGCCTCTCCTCGCAGCACAGCAAACGTCAGACGGATTCGGTCAGATCGCTTGGCGACGAAGGCAAGAAGAATCACGCGCAACCAGCAGGCACACAGTCAAGATGAACTTCTTAAGCGAAGTCGCCGCCGTAGGCAGGCGGACTGCCGTCGATGCTCTGCAAAGCTCGACCATAGATCACGACGCGCCATTCTCACCAGAAGTACCGGAAGATCTACGCCATTCAATGCCTGACCTATTCGACCGATTTCCTATCGTCTTTCCATGGACGAAGCCGGAGCCTGTGGATCCTGCTCTGCATAATGTGTGGATTCTTGACAATACTGCCTTTCGCACTCCACAACCAGGAGACAAGCGACCAGATTTAGCGGAGATTGAGCCTGCGAAGAAAACCCTGCCGAGCAGGATCAGCGAAGATGGGAGCAAGCCTCAGCCAGTGCGAGGTGGCAGTGGTTGGGAGGTAGAGTTTGTCGCATGCTACTTCATCAAAGGTTCTGGAAAGGACGTATCTCGAATCGTGTCGCACATCGCCCACGAACTACAAGTCAGCGACGAGGACATCGCCACTAAGAAGCGCATTGCCGAGCGCGTCCAGCCATTTGCCGACACAGTCTTGCCAAAACGTACCCTTCGCATCAGTATCGATGGCAAAGAACAGCAGACTCTTGGACCTTCGAACTACTCCGGCATCAGCTCTGGCCTCCACCAACTGCACTTTTCACCAACCCAGCAGCTCTCGCCTTTCGTCTCCAATGCAATCAATCTCCCGCCCCCCTTCGGTATTCCAAGCGTCACAGTCCCCGCAGAAGAGCGAGGCTGGGCCGTAATTTCCGACATCGACGACACGATCAAGATCACGCAGACTCCATCTCCGCTCGGTATTCTCCATGAGACGTTCATTGTGGAGAATCCTACACCAGTCCCTGGCATGCCAGCACTTTACAGCCACATTCAATCGACCCTGCAAAACCCCCCATTCTTCTATTTGTCTGCTTCTCCATACAACCTCTATCCTTTCCTTCGCCAATTCCGAGAAGCCCACTACCCACAAGGCACTATCATTCTTCGCGATGCTTCCTGGCAAAATCTCGGCGGCCTTATCGCATCTCTTAACCAAGACACCCAAGGTGAATCGGAACGAGATGTCAGCAGTTGCCAGATCTAAAGTGCTAACTACGATCACAGAATACAAAGTCGACCGTATGAAGAAAATCCATTCCTGGTTCCCACACCGTCGAATCGTATGCATCGGCGACTCCACCCAGAAAGACCCAGAATCCTACGGCGAAATTGCGCGCAGCTTCCCAGGTTGGATCAAAGCCATCTACATCCGCAAAGTTGAAGGTATCGCAGAAATGGACGAACAGACCAAAAACAGCAGCGACCGCTTCCAGAAAGCGTTCGAAGGTCTGGACCATAATCTCTGGCATGTCTTCACGGATGCAAGTGATCTGGCTGAACGCGTCGATGAGCTTAAGCATCGGGAGGGAAGACAGTGAGTTTTCTTGACTGCTCTGGAGAGGCCGTCTGCGTTCTTTGCTGGGCGTATGGACCAGTTCGCTCTGTCTTTCTGGGCTTGCTTTATTTGGCATCACTATACCCACATCGCATTGCTCGTTTCTGACTTTGCTATGACCGTCACAGAATGCTAATTGAACTGCCTCGCGTCTAGTGTCTACGACGGCCCCGAGCTCAATGTCATGAAGACTTGGTCGTGGTAGGAGCGCGGATGTATTGTGCAGTGATCGGGAGCGGAATCTTTGGCGTCGATATCGAGAGGCCAGGTTGGACGATTTTACAGCTCGAGTCTTGGAATTTGGATTGGACAAGGACACCCGTTCGCCGAGTCGAGATTCGGTTGCTTAGGTAGACTCACGAATATACCATAGCCTTTTTCCCCTACGCCCACAGCCGCACCTTCTGAACAGTGGAGAGTCGTGGCCATCTCATCGGCTACATGGACTGCTTGCCCAAATTCCACGGGATGAATGTCCTCAACTCAGCCGATAGCAAGAATCGCTCTCCTCATCTCCGTGCAATCAACCTCCAAACTCCTCCAAACCTCCTCAAGTACGCCAGGTAAAATACCGTACCAAAAGCAAACCCTCCTAAATGCGCTGCATGTCCCGTCCTCGTCTTTCCAGAGTTTAAGTAGTAGTAGTCCAAACCTACATACGCCCCCGTCAACACGAAAAGCGGGAAACCAAAAGGTATCGGGAAAATCATCATTCCGGACATAGGTGCCAAACATGTCGCCGTAGCTGCCAAACCCATCACAACTCCACTGGCTCCTAGAGCGGTTTTGATCGTTTGAACGGTTTTCCAACTCCAGTTGTTGAGTCTTTTATTGCTTGTTTGCGTGTTGGAGGTGTTATGATATAAAAACGCTGCACTTGATGCCAATGCGGACCCGATCACTAAACCCATTACGTGGAATGTTGTGACGCCTGGGATGAATTTGATTACGCTCCCAAATGCATTGAGACCGACCATGTTGAAGATGAAGTGTCCGAGTTCCATGTGAGAGAATGCGGAGGTGAGGAGGGTGTGATAGCGTCCTTCCTTGATGTCGTCGGCTTTTAGAGTGAAGTTCTTGTAGAGGAAGACTTTTAGCTTATTGTTGGATGTGCTGTTTGCGTAGAACCATGTTCCGAAGACTGCGGTGTTTAGGGCGATTATGGTCCAAAGGAGGCGATTGATGCCAGAATAGGAGGCAGGGGTGAAATGACTATGGTAGGAGCGAAGGGAGGTGAATGCTTTTGGTTGTTGCGGTCTGGAGGCCCAAGATGTGGATTGAGAGAAGAAGGATGCATTCTTGCTTCTGAGTATTTGATGGACTTGGTGATTTCTTGAGGTTGATGAGAAGAAGGTCCGTGTCACAGATTGCCGCATCGCTGGTTGTATGCTTCGTCGAATGCCAATAAGAGAGAATTGAGCGGCTTTTGAAGCCAGAAGAGACGGCATTTTGATATGGAGAAAGTGATGTCGTGATGTAGACAGGTGAAATATCGTCCTTGAAGGGTACGCCCGTCTATGCAGGCGTGGGTAACACAGAAGACGCGGAAAATGCCAGGGATGCGCACGAAAGAACCGCTGATGAGATGGATGCGCACACCAGATAGTGAGATGAGACCAGAACTCCCGCTAATGCCAAAACCAAGCACGTTCGTGGTCGAAGTATACAGAATCAGTTCATGGTCTGTCGAGAAGGTCGAAGGCAGTCGAGGTGCAACGAAAAGTGGGGCATCTTGGCGCTCTTGGCTGGATCTTCGAAGTGATGCTGAAACAGCTCTGCGACTGTGAACTTCATCTTACCACCAAACCTCGCAACAACACCAGAACGCACCACTCCGGCCCAGCCACCACGCTCAAACACCACACAACAACGCGACGCGTATTGTTACCAGTCGACCAGCCATTGCCTCTGCCATTGCCTCTGCCACACCTCCGCGAACACACATTGCGATTGGGCTGAGACCAAGAAAGCTCACTGAATTCTGCGCACCAGACATCTCACCTGTCTCGATCTGAGCAGGCAGTAAGCGAACGAGAAGCGCACCTGCCGACTGCGGCATACCGTCACGGAAAGACAGCGAGCACCTTCTCAGGCGCTGCTCGTCTTGAGCTCTTTGTGTCCACGGACTCCGACTACACCTCGAGCCCATACAGCTGAATCGGCGTTGGGCAGTAAATACCACCTCAATACCTCCACGAGGCCGCACACAAACATACCCACGCAATGGCGTCAGGGCTTGCAGACAAGCTCGAGAGCACTACACTCAACGATGAATCACCAGCCGGCGACTACAAGCAGGGCCTCAAGGCACCTCCGAAAGATGGGCGACAGCAGACCGAGGACGTGACGGCGACAAAAGGCTTGGAATTTGAGGATTTCTACCTCAAGCGAGAACTCTTGATGGGCATATATGAAGCTGGATATGAGAAGCCCTCACCAATTCAAGAAGAGACCATACCCGTGGCACTGACCGGCCGCGACATTCTAGCTCGAGCGAAGAACGGCACAGGAAAGACAGCCGCCTTTGTCATCCCTACTCTTGAACGCATAAACCCGAAATCAGACAAAATTCAGGCCCTTCTCCTTGTGCCTACGCGAGAGTTGGCACTTCAAACCTCTCAAGTATGCAAGACCCTTGGAAAGCACCTTGGCATTAATGTCATGGTCACCACCGGTGGTACTGGTCTTCGCGATGACATTATCCGATTGAACGACGCTGTTCACATTGTTGTTGGAACTCCTGGTCGTATTTTGGATCTGGCAGGAAAGGGCGTTGCCGATCTTTCAGAAGCCAAGACTTTCGTCATGGACGAGGCAGACAAGCTTCTGTCTCCCGAATTTACTGTCACCATTGAGCAGCTGCTCAAGTTTCACCCCAAGGATCGCCAGGTTATGTTGTTCTCTGCCACCTTCCCAGTTGTGGTGAAGGATTTCAAGGACAAGCACATGACTGATCCACACGAAATTAACCTCATGGACGAGCTCACACTCCGCGGTATCACCCAATACTACGCTTTTGTTGAGGAGAAGCAGAAGGTGCATTGCCTCAACACCCTCTTCAGCCGTCTCCAGATCAACCAGTCCATTATCTTTTGCAACAGCACGACTCGAGTGGAGCTCCTCGCCAAGAAGATCACAGAACTTGGCTACTCATGCTTCTACTCTCACGCAAAGATGCTGCAACAGCATCGAAACCGCGTTTTTCACGACTTTCGCAATGGTGCCATGCGCAATCTTGTATGTTCAGATCTCCTTACCCGTGGTATCGATATCCAGGCTGTGAATGTTGTCATCAACTTTGACTTTCCGAAGAACGCGGAAACCTACCTCCACCGTATTGGTCGATCCGGTCGTTTTGGTCATCTTGGTCTGGCCATCAACTTGATCAACTGGGATGATCGCTTCAATCTCTATCGCATCGAGCAAGAACTTGGCACCGAGATTCAGCCCATCCCCGCTTCAATCGACAAGAAGCTTTACGTTTACGATGCACCAGAGAACATTCCCAGACCAATCAACACTGCTCCTCAGCAGAAGCAAATTCAACAACAACCAGGCAGACAGCAGGGCAACGGACAGGACTTGCAAAATCTTGCCAACCGTACCACTGGTGGATATCGCGGTGGCCGAGGTGGCTACCGAGGAGGACGTGGTGGCGGTGGTGGTCAACGTTACGACCAAAATGGCTTCCAAGGCCAACAGAGACAAGGCGGCTACCAGCAGCGGCCCAATCAGCAACAGATGGCCCCAGCTGGTCCGCCTGCGGCTCAGGCATAGAAATCCTGAGTCGCACATCGACCAATCTAGCGCAATCTGTAGCAGTATCGAACGGCGTTTGGGTGGGAGTTCAGACCAGAAAGGGATGAACCGTTGGCCGGCGTGCCAACTTTCGGCGTTGATCAATGGGCATGACTGATGATATACCCGGTTCTTTTGTTCCGGTGTTTACGTTTCGACATGAGCGGTGGTTCTCGACGGCTTGAGTGATTCTTGGCCTTTGACGACTGCATCGCTACCTCCTTTTTCCTTTCGGAGACGACTCTTCGACACACTTATCCTATCGATCAACTACTAGCCGAGTGCTAGACGACACACATACACCTTTCACAACACAGCATTTACGATCACGCGACATGTATCAAGGTATCATGACCACAAATCTTTCTTGGTCTTGCCGACCCACAGGACCTACATCTTGACAACATCCAGTAATTGCTTCTGCCTTGGATGAAGCTGCCATACTGTATCCACTTTCGAGCGTTACAATTTTGGCTCGGTACATTGACCCTGTTGATCACATCTTCTTCACTCATTCAGAAGATGCCAGATCAGTCTGGAACACTTTCTTTACGACTACTCTTTCGCTTGAGCAAGACAACATCATTCGACTTGACAAGGAAACACGAATCACCATGCCGGCGACGGAGAAGCGAAAGGAAGATGAACTGGTAGAAAGAAGAACAGCAAAAAAGCTTTTTTGGGAGACAAGTTGAGCAGAGGAATGTGGTTCAGGCTGCAATGTCTATGCGACTGCGTGGTTGCTACGTACTTCGCTCAATGGCAATTACATCCTTCCCATTTTCTCATTCTTGTGCAGAAATTTCATTCTTGACTGCTGACTTGGTGGCCACTCGAATTGTGCTGACGGCTTGTAGACTCGCGCAATTCTCGAAATTATGAGCGAACCATGGTGAGTGTGGTCGCAATTGCCCTTCCTCCTTCGCTCAGGAAGCAGTTGACTCGCGACTGCTGTCCGTTTCAAGTCCCTGCAAATCAGAGATCGAATCTTTCGCGAGTCCCAACCCAGAAAGCCAGCATTTCCTCCTTTCACAATACACTCGACAGCATACAGCCACCATGATCTGGATTCTCCTCCTCCTCTGCCGTGCCGTCGCCGCCGAAGCACCCTTCCAGATCAAATGCGGCAAGCTCGAACGCAGTACCTTTCTACAAGCCGCCACCGCACCGATACGCCATTTTCTTTCTCGTCAAGTTCACAATATTGGCGATGTTTCTTGCCCTAACAAGCTTGATGAGAATGAGTTCAAGGCGATTGAGATTGCGACTTGGCCTCAGTATATGCGGTTGAATCAGTCTGCCACAGAGCCCAGAAGACTTCGCATCTCCGGCTTCGCCTACACTCTGGACAATTGTCGCTCGTCCTGGTCATACCGTCGCGAGACGCTTCGTAATTTTCTCATATTGACTGGTGGTGATCGACTTCTGCCACCCTCATCGCCAGCCGCTATGCCAAGAGAATATGTCGCACATTCTGTCGCCGGAGCAGGACTTTCGATCATCGCGAAAGACACTGCTTTCCGAAGCTGGACCACGACCAATCTCTATGGCCATTTCGACGCATTCATTGACTTGCCTCCTGGGCTTCAACTGGATTACAGTGCCACCCAGCTTCGTGTGGATGGCTGTGATCCGCCTCTCAATCTAGAATCGACTATTACATCGGCCACAAAATCCTTCACGATCCTCCCTCTAAACGACCGCGGCATCACAGTTCTTTCCGATCTTGACGATGTCCTCAAGAAGTCTGAGGGCTGGAACCTCAAGCGCCTCTGTCTCTATACCTACGTATATCCCTTCCAGCCATGGCTCAACATGCCCGAAGTTTTCAAAAGATGGAGGGACAGCGACTTCGAAGACCTCCATTTTCACTATTCTACTGATGCGCCCGAAATGTCGCACGCCGCATACACTGCACTCCTCGACCACTATCCACTAGGCTCTTTCGACTTCCGTCCCTGGAGTTTAGTCAACGCAACCATATCCCGAGTCGCAGGCATCGAGCGCCTCATCAACACATTCCCTCATCGCCAGTACATTCTCATGGGCGACGACTCCACTCCTGGCCAACTCTCCGCCTACGTCGATATCGCAAAACGGTATTCAAAGCAAGTCAAATGTCTTGTCCTCCGCCGATCTTCGAAATTGCTTGACAATGTCATCGATCCGGATATGAAACAGTTGAAAGGCGTCAGGCATTTGCTTTTCACTTCGCCTCACCAGTTGCTCAATATTACGCCCTCTGAGCTTGCGAAGAACTGCACTGCTCTCGTCAATTTTACCGCTGCAGTTGATGATGGTCTGCATATAATGAATGCGACGACGATGAGTGGTCGAGTCAAGTCTTGGGTGAATACATTTAATCACTTTCGGAAGGCTTTTTCGACGTGCTACTTTCTGGGGTTGCAGAGGCCATCGTACTTGTGTCCGTTTGATTTGAGGTATGGGACGGAGTTTGTTGAGGGTGGGAGGATGATGAGTGAGGAAGATGCGAGGCGGCCTAGGAAGAAGGACGAGGAGCAAGAGGAGCAGGGGGAGTGAAGGCAGTGATAGAAAAGGACACAGGTACTGTTGTCAATTATGAGTATGAAATGCCGAGAAAATGGAAAGGAAAAGCAAAATGCAAAACAATCGCCCTCAGCTCAACAATACCGGGCACGTCATTTGCCGCATGAGGCCCTTTAGACCTCAATGGAAACTTAGGGAGCCCTTCTCAGTCAAGCACCAGTAAGACCAGCGCCTTACAGACTGAGCTACATCGATCGAGCTGCGAATGATTGTTGAATGCCAACAAATTCAGTCGAGCATTTATACCTTCACATGATCATTTAGAAAGAAGCAAAAACAATCGCCCTCAGCTCAACGAGATCGTGAAGAGAGGGCTCCGCCAAGGGTTTCTTGACCTTGGGGAGGGCCCAAGCCACTTCTCTTCAACCACGCGCCAATTGGCAGACGCCTTACAGACTGAGCTATATGCCCATCGAGCTGAGAATGATGTTCGGGATTCTGTCGATAACAGTCGGTCTTTATACTACCATCTCGTGTGATGATCAAGCAAAATTTTGACAATCGCCATCAGCTCAATGACCATTTCCACGCCTTCCCGCGCTTGCTAGGCTCGTTCAGAGCCTCGGTCAGCAATGAAGCGGCGGACTCACGAAGCATCGATTGCTCGATGACTTGCACGCCGTACCATTAAGCCAATGATGATCGTCGAGAGCAGAGTACAGTCGTTTTGTATATGTGGTCTCTTGCGAGGCGGCCGGCTTCCGCAAAACGGAGAGCAAAATGCTGACAATCGCCATCAGCTCAACGGTAATACTTTCACCAACATCCGAGACAGGCTATCAGATTACCTTGATCGAGTGTTGAAGCTGATCATCTAGCGAGGCATCGATTACTCGACGACTTACACGCTGTACCGTTGAGCCAATGATGATCGTCGAGAGCAGGGGAGAGTCGTTTTGTATATGTGGTCTCTTGCGAGGCGGCCAGCTTCTACAAAACGGAGAGCAAAATGCTGACAATCGCCATCAGCTCAACGGTGATGCTTTCACTAACATCCGAGACAGGCTATTAGAGCACCTCGATCTATTGTTGAAGCTGATCATCTGGCGAGGCATCGATTACTCGACGACTTACACGCCATACCGTTGAGCCAATGATGATTGTCGAAGATTGTGAAATGTAAGTCCGCATTTATGTGCTGCAATTGTAGAGCATGTGAAGGGCGTGAGAAGTGAAGACCAGTGCGTCCGATTCGATTGCTTTAGAGTAATAGACCTGACGAACCATATAACTGCGAATACGTAGATTCAGTGAAAACAACGATCGCCCTTGTCTCAAGACACTTTTTGACACGCGACTTTTCATCAATCGAGGCTCGTCTGGATCGATGGCAAGGCCGCTGTCTTTTCAGCTTGCTATTTGCACGCTGTACCGTTGAGCCAAGAATGATTGTCGAAGCCAGCGAGGTTCGAGTTTGCTTTTATACGCTATAAGCGCATGTAACAAGTGTCCGAAAGTAAAAGCTAGAGCGTGCGGTCCGAGTACAGCGATAGATGTGAAAATGGTGATCTTGAAAAGTGAAGGAGGCCAGGCAAAAGAACAATCGCCCTTGACTCAAAGGATTGACCTACGCTATCGTCAGTCCTCACAATCTAATGACAATTGAAAGTGCTGAAGTGCTAAAGATCTTTTCAGCTTCCGCTGTACCATCGAGCCAAGAATGAGTGTCGAGATTAGCAAAGTCGAAGGCAGTATTTAAAGCAATGACCGTTTGCCTTGATCGAAGACATTAGCATGTGAAAGCTCCACAACTCCGACATTATCTTTCCTTCACTCAAAGCACTCACAACGGATGGCAACGCAAACTCCCACTCGGCATCTCTACCAGCCTTTCCGTATTTCTGCAACGTATTACCTGCTTAGAAGTCAGCAGGTCTATGGATGCAAGATGTCCTGCCGCCATCGCGCTCAGGACTGCGCCATTCCTCTAAGTAGGCGATCGCGCTTCGAGTGCTTTGCCACATTGTGCACCTAGTCATACTGCGGCACGAGCGCAGAGCGTGCATACCTCGACTAGATCCGTCGCATCGCGCCAGGACACATGGATATTCGCGCTCTTGCGGACTCGCATGCCAGCTGCGACTTGCTCCAGGATGCAAGCATGATATAGTGCATGAACAATTTGCACAACGATGCGAAGAGCCCGGGCCACCGAGCGAGATGTCATAGCGTTGTTGTTCTTTGCTGACGGTTATGCATAGGTAGGTGATATATCGAGCCTTTCTGGGTAGCAGTCTCGTCGAGTGTCCACTCTCGCGACGCAGATTGCAGCAAGGTACTGCTGCAACACGCCTGGAATCCACGCACTCTTCTTCTTGGGCCTTGATGGTTCCAGATGCATCTTTGCAGTTGGAATGCTTGCTGTCGCTTCGGTACAACCCACTAGCACGCTCAGTATATTGCAATAAAGGTGCAGCAAACTTCTTGACAAAGCAAGGCGAGAAGGTGAAGAACAGCATGAGTATAAGTGGTCGTGCTGCTATGACCATTCTTGGCTTGTTTCAGCCATCTGCGATCGTTGAAGGCACCATGGCTCCAAAGAAATCGTTCGAAAATCCGAATCCAGAAGATGGCAGTATTGGTTCCACGTTGAGAACCAGTGTTGAGAACTTCCTCAGCGGCTTGAGATTTTTCATGAGAGGCCAGGATAAGACGTACCAATGTCCCACCGAGAACTGTCCGAAGACAAGCATTCACCCAGATAAGATTCTGGAACACGTCCAGAAGAAGCATGAAGGTAAGAAGTATGCAACAATCCTCTGCTCCGATGGCTGCAGCCCTCCATACGCCACAGCTGCCGCGATGAATAGGCATAGATTGCGGGGCCACGGCAATAACAACGCCACTTGTCCTGTGGCAAGCTGTCAAGACAAAAGTCGCAAGGAACGTGGCCACATCTTCAAGCACCTCCGTTCGGTACATTCCTGCCAAATCCCAGCTGCTCCAGAATTCCCTAACCGCAACTGGTACGTTCGAGCGCAGAAGGCTTTGGAGAATTGGGCACAGGCACAAGGTCAAACCTTGGATGGTGACTACCAAGACATGTTCGTGAGCAGCACTCAGCGGGCTGCACAAGACGACGTCGATGAGTCCGAGCAAGAAGATGTCGATGATGATCTCGTCGACAGCGACAACACTGATGACTTCGAGAGCGGTCCCATTACCAATTTGCAAGACTTCCTTCGGCGCCTTTTCGATGCCCCAGATCAGCTCAAGTCAGCTGATGTCGCCCATCTCAAAGGCTTTTCCGTGAATGATCCCAGCCTTGCTAGATTTGTCGCCGCTATGGGCGCAGGTCCAGAGCCGACCAAGGTCGCTATCAAGTGTCTGCTTCTCACTTCTATCATCGATTGGATCGAGACCGAAGAGCCGGATAACTCGCTCTCTGAGCTTTTCGAAGCAGACGCTGAAGTCGCGGAGAAGCTCTCAAGCGGCGATCCAGAGAGCAAAGGCCGGCTTTGGCAATATGTACCAGATCAAGGCACGCTGTACGATGTCATTTACGGCCTGTATATCAGGGGTCTCTTTAGCGATGACAAGAGGGCTTTCATTATCCGAGACTACTCCACTGTGATCTGCATGCTGGGTTCTGAAGAAGAAAAGGCAGCTGTCAAGGCCCACAAGTCTGCTCTATCGAGCAAGGTCGAGATGGCGATACCAGATGAAGCTGAGCAGCTTGAGTTTTGGCACGAGGTCCTCATGGAAACTCTGCGCTGTTGGCTTGTTGATTCCGATACTTGGAGCCCGACATTCTTTGGACATCTGGAGTACGAGGTAGGCAAGAAGCTGAAGGGGGCTCATGAGTAGATGGAAGTCCAGACTTAGATCGAAGCATTTGGGTCACATGGTCTTATCAAAAGGCCACAAGCTTGAGATAATTAGAAAATGCCACCATTCTTGTCAGTGACCGACATGCGCAGTGACGTGATCGCCAGCTTCTAGTAGTCTCCGCTTCGTTGGTACACGCTGTTGAGTGCCAGCTGAATTGTCGCAGTACTCGGCGATCTCAAATTCACCGAGAACGAGACCTTCGTAGCGAGATCCTTTGCAGCGCCTCCATCTTTGAGCGAGCCTTGGCAGCTGAGATTACATCTTGGCATAGCTACAAATGGCCGAGCTCATCATGTCGATACAGTCCAGTGTTGATCATTCGTTGTCCCAGCGACTATGTCTTTCGACTTCAAAGTCCCGCAGCTCTCGGCTTTCAGTCTCCACGTCACAGTCTTCATCAAGCCAGAAGACGTTGACAAATTCCTTGCGGCATTCAAACCTGCTTTCGATGAGACGGTTGCGACACCAGAATGCGTGTATTTTGAAGTCTTTCAGGTAGGCCGTTGCTCCACCTTTGAGAAGCAACTCTGACGGATATCACTCCAGGATCCAGAAAATCCAGGCACGCTTTCCTGGGTTGAGAATTGGAATGCCAGCGCAGAGTGGTTCATGAAAACGCATCTTGCAAAGGACTATTACAAGCCGTATCTGGAGGCCACGCTGCCGATGATGATCAAGGAGCGGGAATTCAAGATTCTGAAGCGCATGGGTCCAGGTCTGGTTGCAAGCAAGCCGGAGAATCTCCAGTAGTGGCTCAAGCCATATTGTGAGTATGGATCCAGCGAGAATATCGCATAATAGCGATGGAACCGTGGCCGGAAAGCATGGTCATCTCACTTCCCGTCGGTGTGCTTTCTCAGCCATCATTGGCAAAGCTTGTTACACTCATACTGACCGCAGTGGCAGCTCTTTCCTTGAGAAGCTGCTCTGGGAGCTGCTTGACCTGTGTAGCCCTTATTTGGCGCAGTCGAATGCCATGTCTGGCCCTCAGTCTCACAAGTCGCTCTCTTCTCTGCACGTCCCACCGTTCTTCCTTTCGCTCCTCTTTCGATATCCTTTCGAACTCAGTCTTCAGAATGAACTCCGCAGCTATTCCCAGTACCAAAATATAAATTCCGAGCGCTTGACGACGATCTATGGGCTTCTTCGAGAGTTCCTCCAGAGCCTTTGTGCGCGCCTTCAATGTTGCCAGAGCAGAAAGGCCAGTCGTGTCATACTCATCTTGATCGTTTTGGCAAGCATTGAGGGAGTTTGTGTCATTGTCAGTGGACTCGTTTGCCATGTCCAAAGTCAGTATGGTGGATGTAGTTGTTTGCAATCTTGGTCGACGCGTCGGAGAGACGCGATTTGGGATGACTAATCATGAAAGTGTCAACCGAGGCACGCCTTCTCCTTCTTTTCTTCTCGACGCATCAGCTCAGGTTCTGCGTTGACGAAGACAAGATGAGGGTGTGGCGACGGCCACAGCATCGTGACGATTTTAGTGAACGCGGATCGCTTCAATCGAAGAGCAATTAGTTCACTGAGCGACAGCTGTGGTGTGCCGAAAGAGAGAATGGGTCGAAGTAGAAACAGGTGAGACTGTGGCGGCGACGACAAAGACGCAACGACGAAGGCGAACGACTCGCCGACAGTGATAGCGGAAAGACAGTGGAATGTATGAGAGCTATGGAAATTATGATGCTACGAATTTCCGTGGGCTCCAGTACACTGGTAGGACATACCACTGTATCTGATGCCCACCTCTTGCGTCCTTTTGGGAATGCATACCGCGTTACCCTCAGACCATGCCCCGCCCTTGGCTTGCACTGACCGGCCATTACCAGCAGCTGCCCCAACTCGAGTTGAAACCGAGTGACAGCATCCATCGATACAACGCTTCTCAGCTCGCAGGGTTGAGGTGAAAAGGGCCCAGCCACCAGACGGCCTCACCGAGAGGGTGGTATGGATTTGTGCGTTCTTATGATGGGGGTGCAAAGGGGGTGCTTGTCCGGCGGCCACAATACCCAGGCTTTCGATTCGATTCGTCCAGAAGTCCAGACCACAAACACCGGCTGAGTGAGGTAGAATGTGGGTTGTCGACGCGAATGGGCCAAACCTTTCCTGATATCCTCGAGGGCTTAAGAATTCTCGCACTCGCCTGTCATCTCGCGTACCCGGCTTACTTCGTCTCGCCCTCTCCCCCCTCCTCTCTGTGCCAAACGGCCCAATGCACTATGGGGGTTTTGCCTAGGCTTCTTACGCTTCGCCAGACTCAAGCACGGTTTCGACGCTGTGAAGGATATTCGGGTCGTGGCCTATTTGCCCTGCGGTGAGCCCTCACCATCCACAATCAAGGGATTGGTTTGTGCTCCGTCTACTAGAGATCCATGCACCATCATCGGCGGTTAACCGTCAAGCACAGGAGGCCGGCCAGCCCAACGCTTCTCGACAAAGCAGTGGCGTTATCCGTAACCTTTCGACGTCTATCCGCTTGAGGGTTTTCTTCTCACCATTGAGTACCGACCCCTTATGAACCACCGAGGAACACCGGCGACCAACGACACGGCTCCTGTCAGTGAAGAGAATACTGCAATGGTGCGGTCAATGCTGGACCGCCCTCGAATCCAAATCCGGACCTCCGCAATTTTCGTACAACCGCAGCAAAGGCTTCCGTCGGCGTTAGGCCTTTCTTCGAATGGCTCGGCGCCCGCGTATGGTCCAGCGGGATGGTGACGGAGGGTTTGTGGTTAGGTCACGACCCTGTGTCGAGTGAGGGATGGTAGTCAATCTGCCTGCAGCGATGCGAGGACGCCTAAGCGAGAAAGCACACATCAGTCACCGCACCATTTTGCACCGCCGTTCCAGATCTAGTGTTTTTTGTTGCTCGATCGGTCGGCTCGGTCGGAACCTCGAATCGGTGGTTCGCGCTCGTGGTGGTGCATATGGGCAATGGTGGCCGCCGGACGTAGTGGAAAGAAAAGGGAAGAGAATGGCGGCGAAGAGCAAATTCTTATATGCGTGTGCGCAAGCTCACTTGGCGCTAGTGTTTCAGAGCACCTGCTGCCTGCTAACGATTGACGGCCAGGTGACGCTTTTGCGCTTGCGTGCCTGCCGTTTTTGAGAAAAAAGTGGGGCTGAGGCGAGCGAAGTGAAGTGAGGTCGGAAAGATGGCTCACCGCTACTTCGACAATAGCATAACGTGGGGACTTCTGGAAGTTGTCATAGGAGGATGATCACTTCAGCAATTGAAGGTGAGGGTTGGGGAGGAAGGAAACGGCGCAGAGCGCACTGACCAGGTGAGCAGCAGTCGCGTTCACGCTTCGCTTCCTTGTGAGGTCGGGGAAGCTGCTCAATGCCCTTTCTGACAATGGAGAGCAACAATACCATGAGAATACGCGGAAACAGACTTGTGACTGTAAGAGGGAGGCGACGTTCAAGCAGAGTGGAGTCGGCGCAGAGCGCACTGACCAGGTCGACTTTGCGCTTCACTTCACGATCCTACTGCGGCTTTCACAAATTGGCAAGAGCCTTTAGTTACCTGATGTGACTCATCGCTAGGGAGTCGGAGGAGGGCATTAGCGAGGAGGTTGTGAGGACAGCTGAGGAATATGCGAAGGAGGCCAAAGTTGGTCGTTACTTCATGCTCGACGAGCGTGTCAAAGCTCAAGCGGTCAACTCATGTCGTGCGGCTCCGACATAGCGTGAGGGCTCACAGTCCTTTCCATAATGTAACTTCAACGAACTACCGAGAACGGCCAAGTGAGGGCGCTACGTGCTGTCGCGGAAGCGCAAGCATATCTTAGCAAGAGAAGCGTGTGGGCACTTTGGATAGAGATGGTCAAAGTGCACTGAGCACTCAGTTCGAATCATGCATCTCAATTCTTGCTATCATCCCATTTTACATCAACCGTCTGCCTCACAATGATCTTATCACTGCCATCACTAATCGTACTCTCAGCTTCCGTGATATTATCCGGATGCACGACCGAGCTGGTCGTCATGACCCCATCGGCACGAAACAATCTTGAAGTCCTCTGCGATCCATCTCCGTAGCTGTTCCTTTGGCTATCTTTTCGCTGTCTCTTCTCCAGATGCCTGCTCCCGACACTCCCAAGAACATACGAGCCACTGTTGCTGCCCTTCGTGAGATTCGTTGATGACGGGTCGATCTGATCTGCTGTCGTCCTTAAGTAACCTGTTTCGAAATTCTTGAGGAAGAGGTGCATGCAGGGAATCGTCGCGGCCATTAGAGAGTAATGCATCTCGATCGTAGTGTATACTGTTGGTGTGAGGTATTCCCAGAAAACATCAATCGTTCGTTCGTCGGGGTTCTCGCTGCCTTTGATGATTGAAACGACGGCTAGGATTCGGAGGAGAGTTAACACACTCGCACTGCAGAGGTTCGTCAGTACCTCTGAAATGGTCGATCTAGCGCAGCTACCATACTCACGGTATTCGGAAAGCGAAACCAATGACGATCGTGAGCTTTGACGAAAGCTTCATCTGCAGATTCCAGACCAGATATATTGGCAGTAGAAACAATGCTACTTCGATGATGAAGCTGACTGTTCCGACTCCAATCCAGCCGCTTTTGGGTCCAAGCCTGAAGTTTGATCGAATGATGCCTGTGCCGACTGTGCTTGTGACGCCCCACAGGATGATGAAGGCTGTGATGATGCGTGCAGCAAGTACGTGCCTCTTGAAGCTCGAAAGTCGCAAGATGAGCAGCGATACCGCGAGCTTTGAACCTGTCAAAGCCATGATGGACAGGATGTCACTGGCTAGAATCGACTAGACCATGCTTCATTAGCATTGTCCTTACACGATTAATGTCACAGTATCGCTCACCTGTTCCAGCGATGTCTTTAGCTCAAGAGATTTCGAGTTGAACTTTTGTCCAAGGCCATACTTGATAGCTTGAAATACAGCGATGCTTTGCCCAAATGCCAGCAGCTAAGAAAGGGTCAGTGGAAGTCGATGGCCAGATGGACATGGTTTGTGCTTACACTTCCAATGATCACAGCCCAATCGTCCCAGCCGATCAACTGTCTCCAAGGCCATCTGATGTAGAGTCTGCATGCGAGAAACATGAACATGCCGACGAGCATCAAGCTCGCCGCGATGGAGAGAAGCGGGCCATGGTTGTCATCCGTGATTGCTGTGCTCCAGGATGGAGCAGCAGTAGCCATTATTTGCTATCTCGTTTTCCGCCTCTATTTGTCCTTTCATTCAATGCGTCGATCGGTATCCGAAGGAGCAGACCCGCTGAATTAATGCTCTTCTAAATTCGTAAACGTCGTCAAAGCCGTCCAGCGTGCTGTATCACAAAACTGGAAAATGAGCACGCGCGGCCGCCTGCTCCAAATGTGTTGACATTATGCTGAGCTTCCGGCGTATTTCCCAAGCAAGATCTCACCATTCCTTCCACAGATGCCAACGAGCGACAGATAGCGAATGTTGGCATTGCTGGCGGGCGGAGTTGAGAGCAAATCCGCGTCTCAACGATCGACAGTAGTAGCATTACTACAATTGGCAAGACGAATGGCGTTTTGTGGTTGGTATTGTAAGGGTTGATGTCGTCGAGGCTAAGCATTGATCCGAATAAGATCCGAGACCGGGGACTGCGGATAAACCATACAAGACCCTGGAGATGATCTGGGTAAAGCTAGGCAAGACTTGAAAGTGATCAAGCTCCGAGACCTGCTTGCTGTAGCGTGCTGCGACCACTTCGTGCAGAACACGCGATATGATTAGTGGCGCGGCGTTCAGCATGGCCTGGTGCGGTCTCGTCTCGTGTTGTGGCAAGCATGTAAGGTGGGATGGGATCGACCTTCAACATTGTCTCCTCTTTCTTCACGCTCGAAGAGATTCGAGGACAGACTGGTCGGCATGGCCTCATCAGAATTCGAGCTGAAGAGTGGCCAGCATGTGTCAATCCAAGGAGCTGCTCATGATGACGAATTCACCGGTCCAGACAGCACCTACGCTGATCAGCAGGATATGCGACGTCTTGGAAAGAAGCAAGAGCTGCGAAGAAACTTCCGGTTCACCAGTATTCTGGGGTTCGTTGCTGTCGCGATGGGAACATGGGAGGTCACGCTCAGTGCGACGGCGGCCGGCTTGACGAACGGTGGTACAGGCGGGATGATCTGGATGTTCGTGGGGAGCTTCGTCTGTTTCGGAACTATCGTGCTTTCCTTGGCCGAGATGAGCAGTATGGCACCTACTGCAGGAGGCCAGTATCATGTATGTCCTGATCCAGTTCCGCATCTCCACGGGTATAAAAAGGCTGCTGACTTTGTGCTCGCAGTGGGCTTCGGAGTTCTCACCAAGAAGATATCAGAAGTTCATCTCTTATATCGCAGGCTGGATGAGCACTCTGTCCTGGCAATGTGGTACCTGCTCGGGAATGTTCTTGCTTGGCACTCAGATTCAAGGTCTTATTGCCATCACCCATGAGGACTACTCTCCTCAGCATTGGCAGGGATACCTTTTTGTCATTCTCATGGTCAGCTTAGGCCTGTTACTGAACACCTGGGGAGCAAAGCAACTGCCACTTGTCGAAGGCATCATCCTTGTGCTGCACATCTTCGGATTCGCGACAGTGCTGATAGTGCTTTGGATATTGAGCCCAAAGAACAGCGCATATGAGGTCTTCACGACTTTCGAGAACTCGGGTGGCTGGTCGAGCATTGGATGGAGTATGCTTGTTGGCCAAGTGACGTCGATCTATGGCCTCATCGGATCAGACGGAGCTGCACACATGGCGGAAGAGACCAAAGACGCCAGTATCATTGTGCCAAGATGCATGATTTGGTCGTACCTGCTTAACGTCAGCATGGGCTTCGCAATGCTTGTCACGTACTGCTTCTGCCTTACCGACGTCGAAGCGGCTCTTGATTCGGTCAGCGGATTCCCATACATCTACGTCTTCCAAAGCGGGACGGGGTCCACTGGCGGCGCTGTGGGTCTTACGACTGTTATCATCGTTCTTGGTCTAGCTGGAGCAACATCGTTCTTTGCTTCAACTTCTCGACAGACTTTTGCATTTGCGCGCGATAAAGGCTTGCCGGGATACAATTGGATTGGTGCTGTTAATCCAAAACTTATGATTCCGCTGAATGCCATCCTGGTCACATATGGCTTCACAATCCTACTATCACTGATCAATCTCGGGAGCACGATTGCCTTGTAAGTCAGCGATCAATCATCTCAAGCCGTCTTTACTGACAATGTCACAGCAATGCGATAATTTCCCTCCAGCTTCTGGCCCTCATGTCAACGTACGCAATCTCGATTGGCGCAATTGCCTTGAAGAGGCTTCGTGGCGAACCATTACCACAAAGTCGATGGTCGCTGGGTCGCTTCGGTCTGCCGATTAACTGCTTCGCATTCCTGTACAGCTGCTTTGCCATGATCTGGGTCTGCTTTCCTGTCTCGACGCCGGTAGCACCTGACAGCATGAATTACGCCATCGTCATGTTCACTGGCGTCTTCATCATAGCTCTGATATACTACTTTGTGCAAGGCCGGCATGTATACCAAGGTCCAGTCGTTTATGTGCAGAGGAGGCAGTCAGAGGGCACGTTCTGAACAGAATCTTAAGGAGTCGCCAGGTCCAGTAGTTCTAGCTAGCTTAGACAGTTGACCAGGCTCCGGTGTCATATACTGCCAAATCTCGAGTCCGGACTCGCTCCCTCGCAGCTTCTTCCACGATCTCCATTCTCTTCGCTCAATCACAAGGAGATCCAGAAAGGCGACTTCATCAAACGAGCTTAGAATTCTCCCACTCATCAGTATCTACAATATACAACTATCATAACATGACGCTAAACCCACGAACCCCACGTGCCGTCTCATCAACCTGTCCCACTATACACAGCAGTACAATGCCTACCGCACTCCACCCTCTGCTCGACCCACCTCCTCCTACCATCTCCAAGCGTCGCGTACGCTCTAGGTGTGATATGAAATCTATGCTCCTCTTTCGCGCCACTCGACTTCTTCGCTCTCTTGACCTCAGCCTCCATATCCAAGGGCTGCAGATATGTGGGTTCAGACATATTATTGCGCTTGCCGGTGCCAAGTTGGTAATGCTCGTTTCCTCCCCAGAAGACGATGTCGGCGCCCCAATTCGTGTCGTCGTTGCTGGTGTGCTGGCTTGCGTCGGTGTAGGTGATGTTTTGCATGACGGCTGCTGCGTGGGTGCTGCCTACTGAGAGGTGTTGTAAGCGGATCGGAACAGTGCTGTTGGTCTTTTCGTCGTATTCGAAGAGGCCGGATAGAGATGGAATCTTGCTTGGTGTTGATTGTACGTGCGTCCATCTGCTGTTTGCGAGAGCACCTCTGATGCCGGAACCGAAGGCGAAGGTATCTGCCGTTACCCTGCCAATTTGTAGCTGGGTTCGCGGGTCTAGGCCATCGTCCTTGGGTGATGCCACGCGAGTAGCATCTACCGTGATATAGCTGTTCTCCCCTCCTGCTGCAACGTGCGTGATCTTGGGTGTCTGTGATTTGCCGGAGTATAGCTTCTGTAGGGGCAGTAATGATGGCGCATCCACTATCATAGATTCTGGGTTGTAGTCGAAGCCGAGTTGGCCAGAAGCATTGTCACCCCAGGCAAAGACACGACCTTCTGAGTCCAGTGCCAGAGAGTGATGGTCGCCACAGGCAACCTTGGCAATATTGAACCCTCGTAACGTGGTGATCTCGTGGGGCTGGTCAAATGCGCCCTCTGGTCTGGTGAGCCATGTCAGACCTGGCACTCCAAGCTGGCCGCGGCTCGGGAAGACATCAGAAGCTGACGCAGCTGAGAAGACGCGACCCTTGCTAGTGAGTAACAGAGCATGCTCTAGCCCAGAAGAGACTGCTGATATCTTCTCGCCTCGACTGAGATTCTGGGGTGTAATATTACGGTATGCAATCTTGCTCTTGCCACTCCAGAATGGGACCCAGCCCGACTCTTGTGGCTGTGGGTCGTTGGCCTGGTCTTCGGCCGAGGCTGGAATGCTGTATACATTGCCATTCTTCGACAAGCCCAGAATGCGGTCTTTGGAGATGGATAGACTTGTCAAGTCCTTGCCTTCTAGCGTTCTGACTGGTGTCTTCACGTCTGCAGCATATGCCACACCCCACTGTATCAAATCACCTCTTTCGTCGATTGCTGCGCCAAAGTTGCGATCCAGCTTGATGTCTCGCAAAAGCATGCCGTCAAAGTATGATATTCTTCTCGGCGTCTTGATTACTCTCTCGTCGCTGTCTGGCGCCACAACACGCCCGCTGTTACTTCCCCATGCGTAGACACCAGGGTTCTCCCAACTGCGCTTCACCTGATGATGCTGGCTAGAGATCATATCTCGATTCTCTTCCAAGCTGTTCGATTTCTTCTTCCGACTCTCCTCAAAGACCAACGGATTCTCTTCCTTCTCCGGGGCTTCGGCGTGACCTTGTCGCACAAAATTGCCATTGTTGATGTAGAGTTGGGATGCTGTGGCCAGACCGCCAGCTGCCACTACGGCGAATATCGACCTTCGGAGTTGGGTTTGCTTCCTCGTTGCTCGTGCTTGGTACGATAATGCGGCGACCCGTTCGACCTGCTGGGCAAGTCTCGAAGCATTTCGAGTGCCATTCGATGGTTTCGCTGCTCTAGTTGCTGCTCGAGCAACCTGCTTGGAGCTCATGCTGATTGATTGGCGTTCTGAGGATTTTTCGATGAGAGTACGCAGCGATCGTTCAGTGAAGAGGTCGCTGAGTATGGCAGTATCTGAGAAGAGGATAGTCCTTCGATGCGATACAAAAACCAAACACTTTCTCACTTTCCTTGCTGGTCTCGGCCAATCAATGCTGATCGAAAGTTAATCTGGACTCGTGAACGTCAGCGACAGATCTCGGTGGAGCATGCCTGCATCGAGCTTGAAGGGCCGAAGATCGGCACACTGGCCAGGCCAGGCCTCTCCCTTCATTCACCTCCTCTTTCTTGCCCATCTTCACATGTAAGCCAGCATGTGCATCCATTCCATTCTAGCTGTTCTATCGATCGCCCACAAATTTCTTCTATGGCCATGTCGATTAATGCGATGGCAGAGACATGCATTTGTGTTACTCCGATATCGGCTACCTCATGCTCACAATCTGTGCCCCTAGACAGACATTCATATCGCTGTTACACAGTTGTCACACCGGCTGAAAGATCAAGCGGCCGGTGAAAAGAATGTAATCTGGTAATGAGATTTGCCATGTATGGCCGTACGCAATAACACCACGCACGGCGCAACCTCGCAGCTGCTCACTGAGTCACGCCCTGTCGGGTTCAACGGATTGACAGCAACCTCGCGAGCTTGACGGCGTATAAGGTCAGATAGGTATCTCTCTTCTTCAGTTCCCCAACCACAGCAGCTTTTACGATGGCAGTGCCCGGGGTCTTCAACGAAGCCCAGCTTTCTAACTACCTGACCTACGTTGGAATTGGACCTGGACACCCTTTGTACATGCAACGGTACTCTGACGATGCTGCCAAAGATATCCATCTCTTGACCCAGCTACATATCCACATGATCTCTACTATACCGTACGAGAACTTGTCCTTGCACTACAATCCAACGCACACCATTCAGATCAAGCCTGAAGGAACGTTTCAGAAGACCGTCGGCAACGCTCGTGGTAGAGGAGGTTACTGCATGGAGAACACTATCTTCTACCATCATATTCTGAGGAGCCTTGGGTTTCCATCGTACTTGGCACCGGTTCGCATTAGGCATCGAGTGGATGGAGTGCCGCAGGGAGATTACAGTGGCTGGTAAGTTGTCTTCCCAAGTACCGACGAGCTTTGCTAACGAGACAAGGGTGCACCTTGTGATCATCGTGATGCTTTCCGATGGAAGCAAATGGAGTGCAGACGTGGGTTTTGGTGGCGATTGTGCGACTGCACCTGTTCCGCTTGTCCACGACCAGCCTCAAAACAATCTAGGGAACCAAGAGATCCGCCTTTGGCGCGACCATATCCCAATGCAACTTCTCAGAACTCCAGAGACGAAGCACTGGATTTACCAGTACCGAAACAGCAAAGATCAAGAATGGAACAGCTTCTACGCATTTACCGAGTACGAAGCGATGGAGCCCGACTTCCACAACCTCAACTGGTACACCGGATCGCACCCAGAAAGCTTTCAAACATTTACCGCGATCATAGTCAAGTTCTTGCGTCGGCCCGAGGTGAGAGACCCCATCAATGGAGCACATGCAGGCGACCGAGAAATCTATGGCAAGCGAATGCTTGTGAATGGCATTATCAAGGAGAATTTGGGTGGCAAGACTAGTGTCGTCAAAGATTGCAAGACCGAAGAGGAGCGCATTGCAGGCCTGCAAGAGTGGTTCGGTATGACGTTCACTGAAGAAGAGCGAGAAGGCATCAAAGGCTGGACCACTGAGCTGCGCGGGGATGGAAGTGCGAATAGCGACGAAGTCTGGCATGTGAAGAGAGGAAAGCAATACCGGCACGAATATCAAAAGGTGCAGAATACTGGCTGATGATGCTTGCGTTGCTTGAGTGGGAAGCATCGAACAACTACCAAAAGCTTATTGCAGTCTCAGCGATAAGGCCAATTCTTGCATTCTCATCGATATATGCCTGATAATGCAGTTCCTGAATTGAGCAACACCTTCCGGCTTTTAGCGCCCATATCGCTTAAGGTGGTCGGTCGGCGCACTCAGAGACCGCTGGGATTGGCTGGAAGCGAGGGGATCTTCAGCTACGACACAATGACTAGAACTACTTGACGTGGAGACCTTCAGCTGAACACCTCGATGCGAGTGAATCGTTACAAAATGGCAACAAGACAAACTGGAACATGTCCGTACCGATATGAGCCACTGTCAAGACCTGCTACAGACTCAAAGCAGATCCGAGTGGTCAGTCTTCATCATGGCGAGCTTGCGGACGACGTCGTGATTAGCGTCACCGTTGAGGACATTCATGCGGGTACTTCACGGGCGCATACAGAAGTGCGCGTGAAGTACGAGGCGCTTTCGTACACATGGGGAAGCGCAACGCAACCTCGAAAAATTGTCACCGTGCAGACCGGCTCGAAAGTCGCACAGCTGGAAGTCTACGAAAACTTGTTCAACATCTTGCAGACTCTCCGCCTTGCTGATCGGGACCGCACGCTCTGGGTAGATGCTATCTGCATTAATCAGGATGATACTGATGACCAAGCTAGACTTGAGCGGAGTTGGCAAATTCCTATGATGCATGAAGTGTACTACGCGGCTTCTCGAGTAATCATTTGGCTGGGACCAGAAGCGGATGACAGCACTTTTGCTCTGGCCTTCCTTCAAGTCCTTGCAGAAAACTTAGCTTTTGACCTGACAACTCTCGAGCTGACTCCCCAGACCAGGAGCAATCAAGCGATATTCCTGTGGAACAATTGGGGAAAAGGCTTCACTCATGACCGGAGAGAGCATAAGGCCGTCGCAGCCATACTTCATCGGCCCTGGTTCACCCGCGTGTGGATACGTCAAGAAGCGTTTGCAGCACCAGATTCCAGCCTCGTTATGTGTGGCCCTACAACAATCACGCTGGGCAACCTACGGAACGCAATTCAGGTGCTCTCGCTAAAGGGATTTGATGCTGCAGATCCTAATCACGAAAGCAACCTGGCAGTCCTCACCACTGCGGCATCTGTCTTTGAAAAAGGCAATATGAGCATTCTTGAAACGCTCGCACGCTTACGTGAAGCTCAATGCTGGAAACCACAAGACAAGATATACGGCTGTCTCGGCATGATCAAGCTAGCAGTAAAGACAGACTCCTACTTCGTTGACACTATTCCGACTGACTACCCCAAGACAGCAGATTTGTTCAAGCAGTTCTGTGTGCAGTACTTGGAATTCTTCGGCAACATTCAATTCCTACATCAAGCGGGCCTGTGCCAGCGCTCCCCAATGCAAGGTCCCTCCTGGATGCCTGACTGGACCATGGACTTTACGCGGCTTGATCTGAGTCTAGAACGTGCGGTATCTCATGCGATGCGAGCAGATTCTTTCTTCCTTGACAGCGACGTTCTCAGAGTCAAGGGTGTCTTTGCCGCAGAAGTCGCCAAGGTCGCGACTCTCGAGAAGACTGGCAGTCCTACAGCCGAGAGCTCATACAGAGCGGTGGACTCTCTAGCGAAAGTCTTGAGAAACATCGTAGAGCCGGGAAACGAAGCACAACTTGACGCTTTCGGCAGGGCCTTTTGCACTGCTCTTTTATGGCTACGACTGCCAATCGATAAGATCGAGACCCACCGAGCTGATTTCAAAGGCTTTTTGGCAGGTATTGTGAAGGAAGGGAAATTGCCACTATATGTCGATGTCCGAGATCGCAACTCAATCCCGGTTCTTCAAGCCACGATCTACTTCTTCCAGAAGCGACAACTACCTTTCCTGTTCACGGAGTCTGGTCACATCGGTATAGGGGCAGAGGATACTCAACCTGGTGATCTTGTAGCTGCCGTACTTGGCCTTAGGCACCTGGTTCTCATTAGACCCACCGAAAGTGCCGGGAGATATCAGCTCGTAGGGTCCTGCTTCATGCATGGATTCAATTGGGGCGAAGCTCTGCTCGGTCCACTTCCTCCCGATATCACATTGGTATCTCGACTCAGAGAAGATAGAGGGATATACGAATCTTACTACATGAATGATAAGACGGGCGGTAGCACATTCTGGGATCCTAGAATTGATTGGACAAAGTTGACTCCAGGTGAAAGCGAGCCGGCGCATACAATCAAAGCACCTCAAGATGAACCACGAAGGAAAGTACCAGATGCAGAATATCTGAAGACGCATCATAATGCTAAAATTGTGGACATCGACTTGATCTGATTGTTGCATCTCGCATTCGCACGGCCTTATGCAGAAAAATGTTCACCGTGTCGCATTCAGCTTCTGCTCAATGTTGACTATTGTCCGGAAAGCCAAGCTGATAAACAACTTGGCATCTACCGGGAACTGTCAATGGACAAGAACAATGCTTCTCAAAATAGCAGGAGGCCTCAAAAGCACTGGACGTGTTTGTCGCACAGTAACCTCACTCTGCAGAAGCTGAAGAATCCTTCGGGCTCAGGTACCAGAAAGCTTCGGTTCTCCGAATGAAAGTCCGCTCGTCAAAACCACGATGCTATCGCTGAGCGCCATCAATGGGACAAGTTCAACATGTTGTGGTTCTTCAGAAGCTTCGTTGCTCTTGCGGTAATCGATCTTGTCCTCGCCTCGAACAACTGCGTCCTCTCCCTCCCGCCAAGTCGACAATGGCAAGGCAACGATGGGAAGTGGTCGACTTTTGAAGTCAAGATCGGAAGTCTAGGTACAATATAATCCAACTCAATCGTGGCATTTTCTTGCCTAACGGTATCCAGAACAATCCGTCCACCTCCTTCCCTCCACATCTGCTCACGGCGGGAGTGCAACATTCGTCGTCCTTTCCCAAGGCTGCCAAAACCTCACCTCCATCTCGAACTGCTCGTCATCTCGAGGCAACACCTTCTCAAGCAATGGGTCCACAACATGGTCGCTTGAACGTCTCCGCAACGGGGGTTTCTACCAAATGGACCTCCCCGCAGAATCCCAACTCGGACTCGCAAATAACGCTCACTACGGGTTCGATATCATCAGCCTCCCATCCTCAGGCCTATCAAGTCCGGGAACGATACAAAGGCAACTCATCGGCGGCCTCTCAACACAAAAAGACTTCTGGCTCGGAACTCTAGGGATAAGTCCCATAAACTTCAACTGCTCCGATCCGTCTCGCGAAGTCCCGAATCTATTAAGAACGCTCAAAGATGAAGGACATATTGGGAGTCTTTCTTGGGGATATACTGCAGGCTTCTACTACTCAAAGTCTTTTGGAAGTCTGACATTAGGAGGGTACGATACTTCTCGTTTCGACTCAAACACAACCGTCACCTTTCCATTCTCCGGAAACGTCTCTCGAGACTTGATCGTCAATTTGCAAGAGATAAGATATGATGCATTCGGAAGCTTCCCCCTGCTCTCCTCATCTCAATCGATCGAGATTTTCATCGACTCCATGGTCTCACACCTCTGGCTCCCCATCTCGATCTGCTCAGAATTCGAAAAAGCATTTAATCTCACCTGGAACGAAACCGCAGAACTCTACCTCCTCGACGAAGAAACCCACTCCAATCTTCTGGATCTGGATCCGGAATTCACATTCACCATCGGCTCGAATAGCACTGTGGATATCATTCTCCCATACTCCGCCTTCGATTTGAACACAACCTCTGAGTCCGGGCAGGAGATGAGGTATTTTCCCCTCAAACGAGCAAATTCCTCAACACAATATACTCTCGGTCGCGTCTTTCTCCAAGCAGCATACATCTCCGCGGACTATGAGAGGATGGAGTTCAATCTTAGTCAAGCGAGATTCGAGACTGGCGTGGAAAGGCAGATTGTTACGATTCGAGCACCGGATAGTAATGAGAGTAGTGGGGACAAAGGTCGTGGTTTGGGCACCGCAGAATATATCGGCGTGGCCGTAGGTGTCGTTTCGGGAAGTGTGGTTTTAGTTGGGATGATTGCTTGGTGGGTGAGGAGGAGGAGACAGCAGAAATTGGCCAATGCGACGTGGGGGATCGAGAAGAGTAGGAGCGGGTATTCTTCTGAGACTGCGTCTTATTCGGAATTGAGCGCTACTAACGTTGTGGTTCATGAAATGCATGGTGAGGGTCAGAGACATTTTGAGCTGGATTCTTCTGGTAAGATAGGAGAGAAGGATGTGAAGTCGAGACTAGACGGCAGTAAAGGGGGAATGGTTGAATTGCCGTAGCATCGTGCGGCTCTCGAATAACTTCTTTTGATGATTTTGGGTCTTTCGATTGAGACTTGGACAATGTGGAACACCTTGCAAGGTCTGCTCGCCGCATAGAAGTTCTCATCTTGAAAATAGTCCGTCCTCTCAGTGCTCTGTAATCTCAGATACTGCACCCATTCCTCAGAAAATACCGCCAAGTCGACATGGACCGATCACAATTGCCTTTCGGTACATCTGCACCATCATCAATTGGCCTCCCTTGCAAAAAGTCCTCCAATCTCGCCGCCACTCTTCGTCTCACAGCTCTCCCAAGATCAATCTGTCCACCCTTATCAAACCCCGCAATAACTTCCACTCTAGCTCTCAGCTTCACCGGAAATTCCAAATCATCATCCGGCTCGGGTGCGCCAGTCTGCAACCAAGGCGTGAACAAGTCACCATTCAGATAGGCAACATTCAACTCAAGTTTCTTGAGATTCGGCATTAATTGCAGACATCTCGCGAAATTCATGCCTGCTCTGACACTCAAGCCGACTTGGATATGCGTGATGGCTTCGCGTTGTCGTGCGGTCAAACCCTCCATAACAAAAGTCTCCATAGCAAATTCGTCGTTGAACCAGAATGTGGAGACACTGTACGGCATGGTGGAAGTATCCCGGTAGAATTGTCGACATACGTGGAGAAGGTTTACGCCTGTTGCTGGACCTTTTGCGACTTCGCTGCAGTCGAGATGTTTTGATGTGTGGTTTCGGATACTGCCTTGAGATTCGGGTTTGAAAAGGCCTCTTTGGTCTTTGCCTGAGGATTGGCTCAATGCGTAGGCGTCGTCCCAATCGCATGATGGGAGACGACAGATTGTTGCGCCGAGGTCGCCATGTCTGGAGCTGCAGAATTGACGGATGATGTGTATCGTTTGGTGGCCTAGGACATAGTGGTAGATTGCTTCGCGGAGTTCCAGAGGTAGGCGCAGGAAAGGTGATGTAGTGGCGGGTGGTGTTCTGTCATCAGAGCGTGGCTGCTCTGCCATCACGATACTGTCAGTCCTCGTGGCGTGATCAATGTCTCCTCTACCTTGTGAGATCTTTTCGATGCTCTCTGGAAGACGTCTCAAACCGCTGGTGGGGTCTAAGCTGATCGTATGAGGTCGAAGGCGGCGAGGTCGGAGCTCTGAGTGGACGACGCCGATGAGCCGAAAGAATGGCCGAGGATCCGTTTAACCATTTGAAGATGAACCAAACCATTCATGTAATCCTTCTATTATGATACAATGGATGCGAATTGAGTACGTCCTCAATCTTCATCTTTACGAGAAGCATGCTCGCATATTATCTGTCAAGCAGCACGTCTTCTATGAACATCGCGTACTCGCGATTGTTCAGCCTCAAATCAATGTCTCGCCTGTCATAACCATTGATCACTTCGACGGAAACTAACTGCTTCGTCTTCGTGAGGTCGTCATAAGCTGCCAGCTCTGGTGGGAATAATGCCCAATCGTCTAAAAACGTTAATTGCAGTTTTCGCAGGCCGGGAAGTAAATGAGCAGGAATCGGCTTGTCTTCTCGATCGTATCGCGTCCATCGAGACCAGTTTCTCACATGAACTGTGTGAATGAGCTCTCTCTGGTGAGCATAGAGGAGCTTTTGGACAAAATCTTCCACGGAGTCATCGCGGTCTGGGAAGTCATAAGTGTACTGCAGGAAAGGAAGATGCCATGCCTCCTTATAGGCCTGGCGGCAAGTAAGGAGAAAGCGTAAGTCGATACTAGAGTTCGCGTGAAAGCTCCTGAGACCTTGAGGAGCTGACCCATGTGTTGCTGTCCGATGCTCATATTGTGCTTGACAAGCTGTGCAGCCGCTGTTCCTCAACGACTCCGGATGGAAGCTGCTGCACCCTTTGCCGTAATCGCGTAAACGAAAGTCTCTGAAAGCCTCATAGACGCACTGTTTGTGGCTTCTTGTGTAATCTGCCAACACTTCATCTGAGGTTAAGTCTACCAAGCGACCCTTCTCGTCAAAGCACTCCTTGGGAATAGTGGCCGCTCGCTGGCTCAAAGCATAGCGAACTTGCCAGGTATCAGGCTTCTGGCAAGTAGAGTATGTAAGCTTGGCGGGACAGTCGACGAAGCGATACTGCTGGCGCGTATCCGACCAAGATTCATCGTCACCATTCCGGTTGAATTCCTTATATCGTCTAATCGTAGTCCAATTCTCGTATTTCTCGCAGTCTCGCTCGCGTAAGTGGACGACGCCAAAGCCGACGAGAGATTCGAAGATGAGAAGCCTTACTTCTGCAGGCAACGCGAAAAGTGCTGATAACTCCTGCGATCGTGCTTCCTCTGTTCGGATCCTGATAGCAGTGCCTCGATCGGGCCGGCGTACGACATCATATGGATCTTGATTGCGCTCCCAATCATCGATACTTGGAAATGATTGAGGCGCCATGTATCTCGCGTGAGGACACCACCGGATGTCGTTGGTGAAGTCTGGTTGTAACTCAAGCCAAAGTGAAGGACGCGCAGAGTGCCAAGACGGTGCTAATGCGAGACCGAAACCTTAAAAGTTCGCTGCAATCTCGCCGATCGTTCACTCACACCTTCCTCGCTGTTTCCAACGTGTTGTTGTTTGACATTGCCGGATACTGTCCAGACGCTAAGTTACGATGCATGCCTTAGACTGAACTCGCCGTTCACTTCTGCGCGAGCGATAAAGATCGTTGAGAACTCCAAAGAGCTTGGACAGGAGTCCGTGGGACTTTCCAAATTGTGTTGCATCGATGCTCGCATGTCAGATCTCCCCGTCGCGGCATGGCTTCAAGCGAGCGGGAGGATAGGGGGCTATCCAAGAACACAGCTACACGATGTGCGAACTTAGCTCTGGTGCCTTCCGCACCTATACGCGCCTTCCACGAGAACGCCATTTCGAAAGGCTGACGAGGATACATGAGCAGTGCCGGTGAAACGAGGACACTGCTTCGCTTTCTTCGTTCACTGGCCAGCACCACTTCTTCGGGTTTTCAGCGCCATCATTCGGAGATGAAACGCTGAAGAGAAAGCACAGATTGGAATCGCGCGTAGCCCAAGGAATCGCGATTCAGCAAGTATGCTCGACCGCTGGGTCAGGCTGTTCTCTTTCTGCCCTTTGCTAATGCAGAAGTCCAAATACGGACCTGTTTCTTTTCGAAAACTGGATTCAGAACATGCCGGTCACATCCGTGGCCAGGAAGCCATAGGATTGTTCGACAAACGACGCCAAGTCTCGCAACAAGCATGGGTGCTCAGGCCGTCCAAGAGCGAGTATGATGCGCCTTACTCTCCATGGCAATACTGAAGGCCGGGAAAGTCGACATGTGCCTCTGGACGATGTTGTGCATTGCCATCTTTACTATATGCAGCGTTGCTGGTCCCTGGGGTTTCTCTGCTGCGCCAACCCAGAACCTTGCTTCCCATGCAGTCCCAAAACCTTAATTGACATCAAGTGAGCATCTTGACAGCATTCCACTCGTACACGATACCTATCTGAGCTTTAGAGATCTGACGACACACCGCCCGCTGTCCAGCCATCTGGTTCAGCCGCCATTGACCGGAGGCTTTTGACAAGCTATCCACGAGCAACCTGGCTGTGCGGTTTCCAGAAGCATTGTAGATGGCAGGTACTGGAGCCCTCCGAAGACACCGATGTGACTTCGTCGAGCAACTCCGGAGGCTCTTTGCCAGCTTGAACACTGAAATAGCAGTTTTTGGGTTCCGCTTTCTCCAATCTTCCTAGATCTGTCCATGCATGATGCACACGATCTGGCCGCGGGATACACGGTCGATGGAAGGCTGGAAGAGCGAACAACGGATCTATAAGTATGCCATTCAAGGACGCTTTTGAGCTGATCTTCCAGACATCTTCAGCGCTCAATATCCTTCAGACCAAGCAGTAAACAGCACATCTTCTCCACCAGCCAATCAGCCTCGTCTAAAACCAGAACTTCAATCATCAACATGCAATTCACCACAATCATCACTGCTCTCGCCGCTCTGGCTCTCACAAATGCCGCTGCTGTCCCGGAACCTGTCCTTTCTGGAGCCGACCCAAGCCCAGAGGTAAGTCACCAAACCCAGACATAGACAGCTTTCCAAGACTGACATACGCAGGCTCTCGCAGCACTCGAAGCACGAGGCGTCGCAGCCGCAGACCAAGTAGCTTCAGCCAAAGCCGCTCTCCAGAAGCACTGTGGTGGCGGTGGCTACGCTTGGGGTGGCTGCGCCTCTTGCTACAACTCTTGTGCTTGTGGCTACGCAGCAGGAGCTGGTCTTGGTGTGAACATTCTCGGACTTATTGGTGTTGGTATTGGTGCTGGTAGCGCGGGTGTTGGACCTTGCTACTAGGCGATGTGCGAAGATGGTGGTGAGACGATTGACTGGACCTGACCGCCCACAGCATTGGGCGAGACTGAGATAAAAAGCAGCTATAAGTTGATTAGAGATATAGCAGCAGCAGAGCTTAGATGCGATACGATCCTTATGAATGAAGAATCTCAGATTTGTCCAAACTATATCAATCGCTTCATGAATCAATCTGAACTCCGCCATCAAATGTTTTGGTCGTGATACCTCTCGACTTTTTACGGGGTGCGCGGCCCTTGAGTAAGACCAGCTGCAATTCTCCTTGATCCCTAGCAGAATTCAGCTATGATCACTTACACCCAGGTTCCAACAACCCCAGCCCTCCACCTCCAAGACTGACTCCGAAACCTGTCTGACATTCCGGCTTTCCCGCCATCCACATTGCGAGGCCTGAATTATACTCCCAAAAGCTTTTCACGACTCTCTTCTGCGCCGTATCAACGAACCAGATACTGATCAACGTGACCAGGTACTTCTTGTCAGGAGGACCGAACCATTGGTATGCAGTGATTGTCTGGCAATTATGCGTGACGACAATGTCATGGAGGGAGAGGCTTGATGTGGTCGATGTATGCTTTTCGGCTGGTGTAATGGGTTTCGTTGAGCTTGATAAGACTCAGCAGGAAAGGTGAGATGCTGAATTGGGGAGACGATACTTACTGCTTTCTACCTCGCTATCAGAATAGGCGACGAGATCTTTGTGGAGATATCTCTCGGCTATCTTCTCCCAGCTGGCACGAGTCAGCGGTAGCCTTGCGGTGAGCTGAAGGATATTACCCTTTGACTTTGCCGAGAATGTCCTTGTACGCTTGAACGTAGATCTCGACGTCGTCATCGATTCGGCTTTGCTGTGATAAGGCTGAACCAAAGGCACGCGAAAACAATCGAAAGCCTCATGATGAGTGGGAAAGGATTATGACACTCAGATTTTGGAGCTCAGAATGCTGCGACCTGACGAAAAGGCTCTTATTTGTGCTTTCCATCCAGAGAGCAAAAGCGTCTCACAAGATAGCTGCAAGCCTACGAGAATCAACAGCAACTTGCGCACCTCTATGCTGCAGTCAGACAGCCACACGCGAGACGAGCCCAGAGAGCTCGAGTTGCCGCCACATCGATAGCGGTTAATATATTTGAACCAACAGAGGCTGTATTGCATGTATTGTCCGTAGAAATTACTGTGAGTCTCGCCTTCTGGCCTGCCAGCACCGGTCCAACGCAATCTGCAGTCCTACGCGCTATTTCGAAACTTCAACGAGCCCGACATTCTCGCAGAGGGAGTGAATTGTGGCGGAGTTTTGAGATGCATCTCATGAAACTTTTGGTGCGAGACCCTCGTCTTCGTCGAGCCAGAGCAGGACGCCCTCGGCAGAAGAATAGTGATGTCGCTGGAACCCAAGAAGTGGTGCTGGCTGGTGAACGAAGGAAGCGAAGCAGTGGTCCTCGTTTCACCTGCAGTGGTATCCATGTGGCCTTATCAGCCTGTCCAAACGGCGTTCTCACAGGCCACCGGCGGAAGGCGCATGGGAGGTGGGTGCGGAAGGCACGAGAGCTAAGCTCAAATCGCTTAGATAGCGTGTATCCCACGTGATTCTATGCGAAGAGACGACGAGGGCTCTGGCTTCAGGAAAATTTCTTCATTATGCTACATACAGTGCAGACTTCGTCGCTCTATCTCATGCCGCAGATCGAAGGTTTGAATGCACTTCTTTGCTCGAATCCATGCAGTATGGGCTGGAGCTAGCATACATCGTGAACGCCTTCCATGCCGTACGCGCGCTTCCCATGCTCAACGTCTATTTGTAGAAGTCGAACTTGTCGGCCTCGCTGGTGCCCTTGACCTGACTCGTGTATGCGTCTTCAAGATCTTGCTGAATGATGTTGTATCTGTTCTTTCGTACTGCACGTAGGCCCGCCTCTTGCATTACTGCGGCGATCACTGCACCGGATAATGGATCGTTCCGCACAATAAGAGAGTCGAGGTCGACTTCAGGCGACAAACTCATCTTGGAAGCGATGGTGCTGAAAATCAGTCGGCGTTCACGTCGGTCTCGCAGGGAAGGAAACTCGATCTTTCGGTCAAGTCGTCCAGGTCGGAGAAGAGCGGGATCTAGCGTATCGGCACGGTTCGTGGCCATGATGACTTTTACGTTGGAGGTCTGATCGAAGCCGTCCATTTGGTTGAGCAGCTCGAGTAGAATACGTTGTACTTCTCTGTCGGCACCGGTTTGCGCATCGAAACGCTTGGTCGCAATGGCATCAATCTCGTCGATGAAGATGATGGCCGGGCTGTTCTCTCGTGCCATTCTGAAGACATCACGAACCATGCGAGGACCTTCTCCGAGGTATTTCTGCACGAACTCGGACCCAACAACACGAATGAAGGATGCTGTTGTGCTGTTCGCCACTGCCTTGACCAGCATGGTCTTGCCAGTACCGGGTGGTCCATACAGCAGCACACCACGTGGAGGATCAATACCGATCTGCTTGTAGAGGTCGAATT
Organism: Pseudocercospora pini-densiflorae CBS 125139; assembly: GCA_000504365.2. NCBI lineage: Eukaryota > Fungi > Ascomycota > Dothideomycetes > Mycosphaerellales > Mycosphaerellaceae > Pseudocercospora > Pseudocercospora pini-densiflorae. The sequence continues at coordinate 36,897 of KZ107814.1, read as the reverse complement.
GTGTTAATGGCAGCTCCACAGCTTCTCGGATCTCCTGCTTCTGCATGTCGAGGCCACCCACGTCGGCGTACGTCACGTCCGGCTTCTCGTCTGCACCAAGCATAGCGATGCTGCTGTCGGCCTCGGGCGGCAATATATCAACCAAGCTGTTGGAATGTCTGTGCAACGCCACACTGGAGCTGGGCTTGAGCAGTTCGCGGTCGAGTGTGCTGAGGATGCGGACGACATAGTTGCTGCCGGTCGAGGACTGTACGATGCTGGTGTTCTGGTCGATGGCTTCCATGAACTGGCCGATGACGAGTGGCACGCTCTGTATTCGCTTGATCTCCTCCTGTGCGCGCACCAGTTCCCTCTTCAGACTCCGCTGCTCATCTTTGATATACTCCTCCTGCAGCTTGATGTACTCGAGCTGTCGCTGGAGCTTCTTGTATGTGGCATATTGGTCGTCTGAGTCGGCGAGTCCTTCGATGGTATCGATGTTTGCGATGGCCGAGCTGGGGATCTGGCGCTGTTGGTGCGGGTGCTGCTGTGTCGCCGGGTTGATCACGTCGGCGGAGGCCATCTTGGCGGATTGTTATCAAGCTTATTCAGGCGTGCGAAGGGTTTCCAGCACTGGCTCGATTGTAACAGATGATAAGGCAGCTGATGAGGGAAGGTGCGAATGTGTGTGTGAGAGATGGTGTCGCAGTGACGGCGTTTGGAAACGCGACTACCTGCGACCCAGTGAGGCTCTGCGGGAGCGTCCGTCCCGGTTCCCAGGCATCCCTGCATAACAGGCACAGATGGCACTCCATTGGCAACTCCCTCCCTTCTTCTCTCTTCCTACATGTGCTGTACGATTTCCAAGGAATCACCTTCTGGTCGATACTGAAGGAGACCCTCAATGGGCATGCGTCTTGGCTTTATTGGCTGCACACTATTCCGGCCAAGCATTAGAAATCGCCAAATAGGCCTGTATAGGCTTGCTTTCCAGAAACAATGCAGCTTCTCGGCGAGCACGACGGACTGGGGACGGGGTCCAGCATGGACGGAAGAAGAAGACCGAATTGTAGCACAACAAATGGAAAAAGGCATCACCGACCACGAGATCAGCTCGCTCCTGTGCAACCGCTCCGTCAGTGCTATAGTGAACCGCCGCAGAGTGCTTGCTACCAAGGGCCTCCTTACCAAATTTACTCCAACGAAGCGCTTTACACCGGAAGAAGACTCGCGGTTACTTGCAGCAAGATCACAAGGTCTGTCCTGGGTTTCTATGAAAACGCTTTTTCCCCACAGAACCACAAAGGCCCTACGCAAGAGAGGTGCAAAACTCACCGCTGTGCAATCTCATTCGACTTCGTCGAAAAGGAGAAGTCTTCATTCATGGAGCTCTGAGGAGGATGCCTTACTCTTAGACCTCGTCAAACAGTCGCACAAGCGCAGTGGCTGGAATGACATCGCAAACGAACTACACAGAAGTATCCATTCGGTGCGGCGCCGTTATGCCTTGCTTGTTGCACCCATCGAGAGAAGAAAGTTTCTCACTGGTGGACCCAATGCTTGGAGCGATGCTGAACTTGAGGAGCTCGATCTTCTGCTTGATGAAGGAAAGTCACATCGCAGCATTGCCATACATCTCGGACGGTCACTGGGTAGCGTAGAAAAGCAGATACGCAGTCGGCAGGCAATGAACCCATTGAACCGAGAGATGAAACCTCAATCACCATGGACCCATGAGGAAAAAGAGCAGTTGGCAGCAATGTGCAGCGAAGGTGCAAGCCGGAAACATATCGCACGAACTCTGAACAGGTCTCTCGGCTCTATTGATGCCATGTTGGAGCTCACGAATAGTGAACCACGAAAGCAGCATATTTCAAAGCGCTGGACCACAGCGGACGCCGAAGTGGCATTTGACCTATACCAGAGCGGCGTTTCCAAGAAAGTAATTGCACTTCGTCTTGGAAGAACCCTCATTGCCATCAAGCACAAGCTGCGAAAAATGGAGATTGAAACTCAATGGCGATCGTCTTCTAAGAAGGGCTAGTCGAGAATGCTCTCTGATGGTCAGAGCGCTTGGAGTACACATCGAGAACCATTCGGGCAGCAGATTTGGGTCCAGGACACTTCTTTCTAGTGATTCGAATTCCTGGGGCAGGTGTGCCTGGAAGGATGAGAGGAAAGGCGGCATCACTCGAAATGCTACAGGCCATACTAGAGACTCTACAATTCAATGAACACCCACGAAGACCACGAGTACTGCTGCATAGGCCGCAGTTACGCCCAGGACGTCATTAGCGCTCAACGTGCTGAAGAGCGCAATAATCAACCCAAAGATGAAAATGAACCCGACCGTGATGATGATGCTGGCCTCTGTTCCTGGCACATACACCATGATGATCATCGGCACCACGAGAGCCAGACCACCGCCAAAGGCATGCAACAGACGCTCCCACCTCTGACGTACTGTCAGATACTTGTTGGCCGCATACCGAGATCCACCTATCAGTCTCGGCTCATCCTCATCCCTGCAGATGGGCAAATCGCTATTCGGGTGCTTCAGCACAAGGTCGAGCAGGCCGGTTTGTCTCAAAGTCTTGCGCTGGATCTTCCAGTCAGTCTTGATCTTGAACGGATCTTTGTCGAAGCCCTGTGTTTCAGCTTCTTGCATATATTGCATGTTCTGGAGCGCCTGGCCTGAAAAGTGTCAGCAGAGCTTGCAGCCGCCGGGCTGAGATATCTTCACAGTAGTGAGCCATAGCCACCGACAGCTCTCCACTTGTCTGCGACTCGCAAAGCCGTTCAGGGTTGTCGTATACGCGCTTGACGATTCTCGCCATCTTTACTTGCAAAGAATGGAGGAGCATTCGGTTCAGTGTGGCTAGGTGGAGCACGCTTTCTCGTGGCCGACTTGGATTTTGCCTGCTTGCAATGGGATAAAGCAATTCTTCGCGACCTGCATCGAAGATGGCTTGCGCCATCGATCTGACATCTGAAGAACTCGATGGCGTTGAGTCGGCGTACTTCCGCCGCTTTCGATGCGGCTTCCATTTGAGGCCTCTACGATCTGGTGTCTGCTTATCCCTGCCTGTCGACGTGAAGTGCTCTCCGTTTTGAGGCATGGAACTACTTGCTAATACAAGACTTGGATATTCTGCTGGGGATACCCGAGAGACAATGGGGTGGGGAAGCAGATAAGGTCTGTGAAGGATGGTGACACAACAGCAGCTCACGTTCGGTTGCATGCAAGCCATACTAACTTGCATGAGCTTCATGCAATTCACCGGTATGCCGGCTACTGATCTGCCCATAAGCAATGTGTGATCGAGAGGATCATTATGAAGCGGATGACAAGAACAAAACATTGTCCACCTTCAAATTTTGCAGCACCAATTCCACACCCCTGACACCAACGACGTCCGTCCCGCGATCGTTGGACGCACTCTCATAGGGCACTCCTCCTCACAGCTAACGCTATCGCCATGCTTCTCTCCAGTCCACCTACCTACTTTGATCACCAAGGATGTCAAGCAGACCACCAACACACAATCAAGAGAAGCAATTGAATGTCCAGAATCCTCGCAGTCAACACCTAATAAGTCCAGATTGGGAATCCCACAATCCGAGGTCTGATCAACCTCAGATTGCAACCAAACAAGTGCAGATTTTGCGTCTCAGGTTGCAAGTGCAGCTTGGGTCGTGCGAGGGATTTCGATTTCTCCAATCGAATTTCTGCTCGAGCATGGTTTTCCTTTGCCTATCAACAGACTCGACCCACATAAGTGAACTCGCATCCATGACAGTCATCCAATCAGGAGAAGTAGTTCAATGGTTAGAATCCTCGCAGTCAGCACCTGATAAGTGCAGATATCCTGCAATCCTGAGGCCTGATCAACCTCGGATTGCAACCAACAAGTGCAGATCCAAGTGCAGATTGTGGGAGCTCCGCCTAGCAGACTCTTGCGAGGGATGTTGGTTCGAATCCGACCTTCTTCGTTCTTTTTGCTTTTGGGATAACTGTCAAGATGGACGTTCAGATCTCTGTTGGCTGAGAGGTGGTTGACCTATCTCATTTCATTCGATCATCCAATCAGGGAGAAGTAAGACCGCTCGCAGTCAGCAGTTCGATTTTGATCGAACCTCAGATCCTGATTTGCTCAAGTCCGATATTCTCCACGTTTACGTAGAAGGGCATCGATTATGGTGTTCGAATGCGTTGCCTTATTTCATCGACTTGTGCTACAAAATCTATGGCATTGGTGTTGGGTCCTACGCCCTTTCGCGAGCGTAACGAGAACATTCTAGAGCTGTGTTGCTTCAAAAGTGCTCCATGTCGGTTCTAAACGTCACTGGGGACCGCCGAAGAGGTTTTGGTTTGGTGTATAATTTTGCCCGACTTGTTGCAAAAGGAATGAAGAAAGTCATATATCTGTAAGTCAGAAGTGAGCACGTCAATTGTTAATGAATTGGAGGCGAGCGTCTCATCAGCTAGTGATGCTCTCTCTTCATCGATCTCACTTTCTGATCTAACGAGAGCAGTAGCCACAAAGTCAGCGAGAGGTCCAGACACCGGGGTTGAGCTAGTACTGGGAATTTTCGTTCGGGGCTCTGCAAGCTAATACATTCGACACAATTGGCTCATCGTAGCGACCAGGTGGGCATCTGGAAGGCCGAGCCATCTGACTTACTCCACACATGCACCCCACGCTTCTCTTGACCCGTTGGAGTCGCTAGCCATGCAACAGTCCCAAATACTATTGCTGACGCTCGCTTTGATCTGATTATGCACTCTTATCGCGGGAGGGATCTATCCATGAGGATGAGTGCGGTACTTGGATACATGAGTAGCACGCCATCTTGACGCTCGCGTGGTCCGTTCCGATGTGCAGCAGGAGCGCTGTAGACGACATGATCCTCAGATGTGGCCGGTCTCATGGGTTTTTGCGGCCTCAGCACTCCTGATCTCTCGATTAATTGCTTCCAAGTAGGGCGATGCACGAGAATCACAGCCGAAGATTCCATAACCACTTGCCCATCCTACCACATCAGTTTATGGTTTGACCATTTGGACGAGAGGCTTCGTGGCGTTAGCTGGATCACTCATTTGCGGCAAGACTATAGTGGTAAAGCTGTTGCTGGCTTTTTGATGCTTTCTGTCGTTGTTGACGCCCGGTCCGATAATGGGACAGGAAGCACAGCGAGACAATCTACTGCTCTGCAGCACTACAACGCCTCAAGCCAGCATGTTCAGTGTAGCGTTGCTGGTCTTTACGCCATTGCTGATCGAAAGCCGACTTCGTTCCGGTTCCTATGCCCAGCTCCAAGTGTGTTCAAGTCGAGATCGGGTGCGTTGGCAGATTTTGAATTTAGCAGCTGCGTCGGTCGCCGATGTCGGCACTGATTTGTACGACATGATCCGAGGCTTTTCATAGATGTTTTCATGCTCAGACTTGTGCTCGCTTCGTACGAACAAAAGATTCTGCTGTGCAGAAGTAGGCGGCTGTGTGGTTGTCACATCCCTGCTTGATCTGATTAGATTGATAGCCAGATCCCTGCGGTGAGAAGCAGATCCCGAATAGTGCTGTCGTAAGCAGGCCACAAGCAGTGGGCCTGTGGCTTTTGTGTTTGTGCAATAGTCTCGGCTTCGGGCAGTTCTCCCTTCACTCGCCTTTCGATCTGCAATCAGATTAGATCAACCTGCATGCGAACAGCGTGGGTGACCTACTGCACGCTTTACTGCACATGCCCTGTATAGTGGCTTGTGGCAAGTGCTCGGCAAGCTTTCGTGGATGCTCCAAGCACAGCAAGATTCACCAAGCTCTTGCGCGCGGCGCAAAATTTGTGGTTGAGTATTCGGCTTTCTTTCGTGGAATTGTCTAGGGCACTAGACAGGGTGGTGGTGCCATTGCCTGCTTTCATCGTGTAGCTCAGCGTTCGTAAAACGTGGGTATGAGCGGCCGAACCCGGAGGGACTTCTCATGTTGTTTGTAGATCAGCACATCTTCGCGCAGTATGCTTTGCCTTTACCTCAAGCAAACCGATTCATCTTCGTCGATTTTCCTGTCAGCTTCCGCGATCCGATCCCTGGTGAAGAAAACTGTTGGTGACTTCTACGAACCAAGCTGCCAACATGTCTTTGCACATCGAGCAGCACAACGAGCAATCTGAGCGGAGACACAACTCCAGCAGCTCCGACTCAAAATACATTTACGATGTGGTGGGTATCGGGTTTGGAACGACGTCGCTTGCTCTAGCAGCATCTCTGGTCGAGAAAAATCGCAATGCCAAAGTCCTGTTCTTGGAACGAGAACCACAATTTACCTGGAATCCCGAACATGTACTTCCAGAGCAGGAAGTCGGGACTTCTTTCTTGCGTGATTTGGCGACGACCTCGAATCCCCGCTCTGAATTCACCTTCATGAAGTTCCTTCATGAAACAAAGCAGCTCATTCTCTTCGCCAACAACTCGAGGTTGACTCCGACTCGAAGATTGATGGGACACTACTTTCGATGGGCCGCTGCAAAGATCGGAAGACTGGGCTGGGTGAGTTATGGACAAGAAGGCATCCGCGTCAGGCCAGTACAGTCTGCTACGTCAAAGCGAGTGTCGCAATGGCAGATCGAAACTAGAAATTCGAAGACCGGAGCAACGTCCACTATCCGTGCGAGAAGAATAGTGCTGGCAACAGGCGCGACACCACATATCTTGGCTCCGTTGAGGGCTCCCCAGATTGAGCCTTTGGTGCTCCATTCGAGCTCCAGCACAGGTCTTTTGGAGAAGCTTGGCAGCCTCAAGCAGACACTGAACATCGCCGTAGTAGGTGCTGATCAAGAAGCTATCGAGCTCTTTCATCATCTCCACACCGCACGTGGAAAGCACAATGCTATGCTGTTCTTTCCCGACTCTGCACTCAGGCCAGACGACCATTTGCCCAGCATATCTGACATGTTGGAGAAGCCGGAGTCAGCGGAAGGAAGCATGCCTCCAGAAGTCCGAGCGCGCCAGCATTCGGTACAGCAAGCGTCTAAAGTCCACCTCAAGACTCTCGAGCACTTGTATGAGGCACAATACAGTCAAAAGGTGGTGGAGCCGGACAGCAGCAAGTGGCGGTTCCAGATCCTGCCTCTCAGCGAAGTAGTCGGGGCTTCGCGAGAAGGTGATGCAGCTCGCATCATCAGCAGGAATCCGAGAACTGGGGGGGAGGTAGTCACATCTGCGACTGCCTTCGACGTAATCATATCTGCAACTGGGTACGAGTTTGCCACCAACATGGAGCTGGTTGGGGCCGTAAAGCCGCTGCTTGACGCATCGGGCCTGACCGTCGATCGAGAATACCACGTCAACTTCCGACGTGATGTACTTTCGCGTGACTGTGGTATGTGGCTGCTCGGGTCGCTGGAAAATCTGAAAGAGCGGGGTGACAATTTCAGTCTCATGGCCGAGCGGGCCAGACGTGCAGCACTAAGTGTGTCGAGCAAGATGGCGGAGCAGAGCGAAGACCAGCAGTATGAGGAGCAGGCAGTATTGTAGATTAGAAGAGGATTGTTGTTGTTTTCTGTCTGTGCTCAATTATAGCGGAGAGTTTTGCAAGGGGCGTCGGTTTGGTCTTGGCGCTGATCTCGGGGAAGTTGCGGCACAGCAACATAGCGAACTCGTACATTGTATCTTCAAACAACATCATCTGAACTCATGCCATCTTTACCTTTGGGTCTCTTTATCGCGTACGCTCCATGCTGACCACACTCACAAGGCGACGAGGTCTATCATGACACCAAACCGATCTAGGACAGCGTCACTCTGGCCAATCTGAAGAAGAAGAATCAACAGCTACCATGTCTATGAACAGGATATCATCGAAGTACGGACCTCAGATACTTGGTAATAAACACCCTAACGCCACGCTACCCGGACACGATCGCTCCTCTATAGTCTTGCTCTCACAGGCTCTGTCGCAGCTACGGCATCCAACAGCTCCTGGCCGATCCGCCTCATCTCGAACTTCTTGATCTTTCCACTACCTGTGATTGGAATATCAGATGTGACGCCATCCTCGCCTAGCCAGAAGATATGGGCAGGGGCTTTATGTCTGCCGAGTGTGGCACGAATCCATTCCCGGACCTCGTCTTCGCTCGGCCGAGCGGCACCTTCAGCCCTTTGCAGGAACGCTGCAGGAACTTCTTGATAACGGGGATGCGGTAATCCCACGACAATGGCTCGATCGATAGCCGAATGCTGTACAAGACGTTCCTCGATCTCAAGCGGGTAGATGTTCTCGCCACCCCGGATGATGATGTCCTTAAAGCGGCCAGTGATGCTGCAGTACCCATATTGGTCAAAAACAGCTTCATCTCCGGTATGCAGCCAGAGAACACCGTGCTCATCTCTTGTCATGGTCTCAGCCGTCTTCTCAGCATTCTTCCAGTATCCTTGCTGAAGCTGGTACCCTGCCATACACAGCTCTCCTCTTGTCCCCACTGGGACTATGCGACCATCTCTGTCGACAATTTTGGCGTGTGCATGTGGCATGAGAGTGCCGACTGTTGTCAGACGCCGATCGATCGAGTCATCTACGAAGGCATTGAAGCACGTTGGAGAAGCTTCTGTCAACCCGTAGCTGCTTGTGAACTCCGTCATTCCAAACTCATTCACCATAAGTTCCATCAAATGACGAGGGACTGGTGCGCCGGCAATGATACCGGTCCGCAATTTGCTCCGAAAGTTGGTAGGTCGTGGCAGGCTGAACAAGGTGTCGAACATTGCTGGCACTCCATGAAGAGCAGTACATTGTTCTTCGGTGATTGCTTGGAGCACAGACGGGCCATCAAACACTTCAGAAGGGTACACGATCTTCGCACCATGTGTGATACACGCCAGCAGTCCAAGAACGAGCCCGAAGCAATGGAACATTGGTGGCGGGCAACAAAGAACATCTTCTGCTGTAAAGCTCATCCGATCTCCGATGAAGCGGGAATTGTTCAGCAATCCGAGATGCGTGAGCATGGCTGCTTTTGGATGTCCAGTGGATCCGCTGGTGAACTGCAGATTACAAGTCTCATGAGGACTGACGCTTCGTTGAATCTCTTGCAGAGGACCTTCTGGCAGCCGAGCACCAATGTTTATTGCATGCTGATAGTCCACAAAGTCTTCCCAGCTGCCGTCCAAAGTGATGATCTGCTGGAGAGATGGTAGCTTGTCAGAGGCTTTACCGAAGCTTTTCAGCATCGTGCGATTATCTTGACGGCCAATAAACGGAGTGGCGAACAGCAACTTGGACTCTACAACGATACAGTCAACACCCATCTTCTAAGCTTTTGTGGACTCCATACCTGTGTATTGCAGCGCGTACTCTGCCTCAGCAGCAGTGTATGTGTTGTTTAGGATGACGAGTATGACGCCCAGTCGCATACATGCAAAGAAGACGGCGGCATATTCTGCTCTGTTCCCTGCCAGGATTGAGACCCTATCACCAGGACGAATGCCTCTTGCTTGGAGATATCGTGCAAGTTGCGTACTTTGCTCCTGCAAGTCCAAGTACGTCCACCTGGTTCCGTTCCAGGGAATGACGATACACTCGCGCTCCCCATAGTGCTGGCATTGCAAGTCAAGAAGGTCTGCGAGTGCGAGTGTCACTAATGGTGGGTCGGCAGGTCCATGGAACAGTGAGTATTGTGTTTTCTGATCTTGGATCTCCTGAATTGCCGCCATTGTTGCAAGGACACAGCGGCCGAGATCTGATAAGACAAATAGCAGTAACAACGATATCCGCCTACAAAGTTCGGATCCAAAAGATCTGATAAGACGAAAAGATCAATGCTACTTTTGCTCGGAACGTGCACCGCGAGAGCCCTCTGCCCTCCCACGTTTCCGACACCGGCACAAGAATTCACAGACGCTGGGCGAGGAGCACAAAAAAAGTTTCGACGTCACAGCGTTTCGGTAGACTGGCCAGAATCGAAGCTTTTAGCGAACGGCTGGTGGACCAGCACTTGCAGAGTCGTACACTCGCAACAATTTCTGGACCACTAGTCCGGCGACGCGGGTCACCTCGAATTCGAATCCCTAGTCTAGTGCAGACATTTAGCGTCGTCTGTTACAATGCCGAGGAAACCACCTTGCAAAGCACATGTTCGCGCAATCCCTGCTGAGATTCGCGGGCTTGCCCACAAATTTGGCCAAAGGTCCTATCTTGAGTACAACAAACATTGTACTTATTCCCCAGTGCTTGCAATACAGAACTCTACAGCCGGGTGAACTTCTGCTGAGGATAGTTCGGCAAGCGAGGTTGAAACAAGATTCAGTGAGATGCCCACCCTCGCAGACCGCATCAGCATTCGCGATCCTTTAGAAATTCTCGACCTTCCTGATCAGCGCTAAGGAGAGGTTCCTACGCCATGAGTGCGCCACGCGAGCAGCCCAGCAAGGACCCGGAACCAAGCAATGCAGAAGCACCAGCAGGGTTCATGTGGACAGATTATCTGATTGATAACCTAATGTGAACGACACGCAGCACGCCGTTGATGCAAAGTCTGCGCTTGATCGGAGCGATACTCCACTTTCTGCTAGTCTTCGCCGAGCGTAGATTCGTACGAAGATGGACCACTGCATATCCACGGTGGCTTCAGAACACGCCAAGCGATCATCCACTTCGGTCTTGTCTGCCAACCACTGCCAACGCTCGTCAAAGCAGACATGCGACAACAATGCCCTATATATGTATGGAGCACTTCAAATTTTCAGCGCCTACGACTTGGTATGGAGCTGATCAGGACTTGGATTCTTGGCCAAATTTCATGGCTATTGTTATTGCCGATGCGCTCTTTGCATGGCACCTCGACACCGCAAATTCGAAAGTGGCATGATGGGCGTGGGCGCTCGTGAAGCGATGAGAACAGCGATTCGACCACAGATTACTCGCTCCGACATTGCTCCCATGTGCGACACTCCTCGCACGACAACCACAGTAATCTGGGAAGTCGTCGCGATCCATTCTTTGCGCGGAAGGTCTTCTTAGCTTTGACAAGCATTTTTTTGGACAGAATGTCGTGGCCGGCAATCTCTGCTCAAGCGGATTCATCTTCGTGCATGAATCAGTGCGACTGTGACGCCAAGTACGCTCAACGATGCGTAGCAGTTTGCAAAGTCGACAAGCGATCAGTGACCATTCGACCTCGTAAATCCCACGCTGGGTTGTTCGCGCGTAGATTCAACTCCCTTTGCGAGAGACACTTGACTATATCGTTGCATTGGCTCGAATGAGATGAAACAGTGAGGGAGCTGCTACACTGGTCCAGAACGAGAAAGTCCAAGAAATCTTGCATCTGTGCTATACCGTCGGCAGTTCGACCTGGGCAAGCAGAGCACCGTCATCAAGTTCGATCTCCAGTGCCCGGGCAATAGTCTCGGCATTCATCAAAGTCTTTCTGGGCGCGTGGCGCAAAGCCCGTACAGCCAGCTCAAGCTTGGTCAACCTGTAATCAGGGAACAAAGGCTCCAACTCGTCAGCTTGCCAGTCTACTAAACGCAAAACCATAGATGCGGTCTCTAGCATCTCGGCATTTCAGTATACATGCTGAAGCCAGAATCTCCGGAAAGCGCACCTCGTCCCTAGTGTTGACCATGTTCGACGTCGCCTCCAGGTGCGGAGGCAGACGGGTGCCCGCTGGGCGGACAGTCTGCGTGAAAGCGAAGTAAGTTTCTGTCAGGTAAAGTATTTTCTGCCATGCTGTCCAGTGTAGATCTGAGTCGCCGCACAGGATCGATGCTCTACCACGAGCCTCATAAAGCTCCTGGGCAACCCACAGGCGCTCCAAGTATGGGAGACTGTTACAGAAGGCTGCAACCGCTGCAGCAAGCTCGCACGCCAAATCATAACTCCTACTTTGCACGAAACTGTCCATTTCTGGAGAATTCAACAATAAACCAGAAACCAAGAGTCGCGAAAGGCGTTTCTGCTTCACTGTTTGCATCAGTGCTCGATTACTTTCGCTCTCTGGCCCGACGCAGGCAAACACCCTCTTAGCTTTGCTGAAAATCAACCCCATTGCTGCGACCTGTGCACTCTTCTCCTCTGAATCAGCTTGATTGATACAGATCGAATCTATCCAGATGGGAGTAGCTGGATCGTAAGGACGACTCTGACCCAGCGCATCATAGCAGTTGGTGCCTATTGCGACCTGTGTTCCATTCACGGAAATCTCACGCATCTCTCGCCGACCGCCCCAAGCATACGAGATGGCGTTAAATTCCACAGCGCCGTCGAGATCGTGTACGGTCAGGAAGCAGCTGAGTCCAAGATCTGCATCGCTGTTAAAGTGCAAGAGGCGAATCTGCTTCGTGGCATCATGAAGCGGCAAGCTTGCCCAGTCAATCTCCACAACAGGACCAACTCTGGTGGTCTGGGATGTGTTGATCGACATATTGTGGTCCTTTCTTTTTGACGCCACTCGTAAACTCGAGTTGTCGCGCGTTCAGCATGGCTTTCCGGCGCTTAATTGCCACTGCAGCTCGACGTCTCCAAATGTCCAAGCATATGCACTCTTGCCTTGGCCACCGAAAAGGTAAGAGCGTTGTTTCGAGATGGCAGCGACAGTGTGGAGTTGGAGACTGCTCGATGGAGTAAAAGAGCTCGATTTCTCCACCGGGGTGTATAAGCTCTCATGCCGGCCAGCCAAGAACTTCGACAAAGAGGTACAATCACGAGCATACGTGTTTTAAGGTGGCAAAAAGGCGCCCTAAGGCGATCTGTACACCATTTCCGCATACGCAAGCCAGCTGAGGCAAAGAAGCATGCGGCCTCAAGGCTTAAGTGGCGACACAGTGACCAAAGGAGACCGGACCAGAACAGGTTTGGGATGTCGTGTAACACATCTGTGCATTGCGCACTGCTCCACAGGCCCAGCTTCGTCGAGCATAGCTCGATGGTGGATCCACTTTCGACTTCCTGTGGGAGATGCGAAAAATTTACTTCGCACTATTGGGGCCTTAAAGTTTTGAGCTCATTGAACTTCGCTGTTCTGTTCTTCTCCTTGCTGCAGACCTGGCCACTGAGGAGAAAACTGCATTCGAGCGGCCGAACTAGAGTAGTAGTAGCAGCTGTTTATCTGACTCTGGCGTGAGATATATAAGATCAAGGCTAAGTTACGATACGCGAAGATCTTGTAGCTTGATTCGGACATCTAGAAAGAGTCGTTATAAACATCAGTGCATTTTGTCCCTTTGGCAAGAGTCGGAGTCCATGACCATCGAAGACAGGAGTAGCAAAGTCAGTCCTGTCGTAAAACGTGGTTCATCCCTGGATTACAGGACAATAGAAGATCTTAGGCGCTTATGGTGAGTACTATTGTGTTTTGCTAAGAGGTACCACAACAGGATCAGATGCCAAGCAAGGCGAGCAACGAGCTTGTCGTACATCGTTCGTCCGTTGATGCACTTCCGAATGGTCAGCGGACTCTGACTGAAGCTGAGAAGGCAGAGGAGAGCTCTAAACCGAGCAAGCAAGAATCAAATATGCTGTTTTAGCAATTTGGTCAACGAATGATGCTGATAGCGTGGAAGGAGGTTAATCATATCCTCTGTAGAGATTCCTGCCTGAGGCTCAAATCTCCAGGCCGTCGTTCCTGTTCTCCATTCCCTCTCCTCACTTTCTGCTTTCCTGCTCTATCCGGCACGCAACATATCCTCGCCCAGCGACGCCTTCGATCATGCCTTGATTCGGTACTTACGCAATCCATATTCCTGTCTTCGAGCGTACCACACCGTGACGTCCCTCTTCAAGAGCAAGGAAGATAGCATGCTGTGCCAGGCCCGAACAAGAGCGCAAGAGCGGGGATGAACGCCATCAAATGCACACAGCAAGCCGGCGGTGCTTCATACAGCATGAATGACATTGTCCGAAGAACGTGCGAGGTGAGAAATACCGCGTGGTCGCCGGAAAAGAGTGTTTCACGGTATATTCTGGAGGGCAGACCTGTTCTCCGGCTTTCGCACGAGCACCGGAAAGTGGACGACCATGAATCCCTACGCGTCAACGGCGATCTTGCTCTATACCAATGCATCACTACCTCCTCATGTCGCATTGAACACGGCATGGACGGCAGTAGGCAAATGGCGGTGCGGAGCACCACTTTGAACCATGGGGTGTCCGGACCAGGGTATGAATTGGTTTAAAGTTGAGTACATCGCCCAGTATACCATGTTCTTGCTCTCCTGGCTTTGTGGCTGGGATCTATTGGAATACTTAAGCACGATGCGGACAGCACTCTTGACCACTTCGTTGGTCGCAGCTGCCCACGGCGCTTCTCTGTCAACCGTATGCACCGATGCCTATGCCAAAGCAGCATTGCCAGCGGACGGCACGCTACCAGGCGCGACAATTGACCAGGCCTCACTGATAGTGACGCCAGCATACAACTACAGCGTGAATGGCTCCGACAACTTTCCAGATGCCACATTTGACTATTGTAATGTCACAGTGAGTTGCCTCTTCGTCCCTGACCACAAACCACTTACAAGTATGCCTACAGTTCGCATACTCGCACAATGGACGAAATGATAGGGTTCTTGTCTCATACTGGATGCCCTCTCCTGACCTCTTCAAAGGCCGTTTCCTGGCTACCGGAGGAGGCGGTCTGGCGATCAACAGTGGGGTCAACTTCATCGCAGGCGGGCCTCCATACGGCGCTGCAGCTGGATTGACAGATGGTGGCTTCGGAGGGTTTGACAATGAGTGGGATGATGTGTTCCTGCTTGCCAACGACACAGTAAACTGGGAATCAGTATATATGTTCGGCTACCAAGGTATTCATGAGATGACTGTCCTCGGTAAGGCCTTCACAAACAACTTCTACAATTTCAATTCAACGAAACTGTGGACATACTACCAAGGCTGCTCTGAAGGAGGTCGGGAGGGAATGAGCCAAGTGCAGCGCTTTAGCCAGACCTACGACGGAGCGATCATTGGAGCACCAGCGTTCCGATATAGCTTCCAGCAAGTCAACCACTTGGTTCAAGGAGTGCAAGAGCAGACTCTTGGATATGCTCCACCTACCTGCGAGCTGGCGAGGATCGTCAACGCCACACTGGAATTTTGTGACCCTCTTGATGGCAAGACCGACGGAGTCGTAGCCCGGACTGATCTTTGCGCCTTGCAATTTGATCTGAACACCACGGTCGGGCTATCATATCACTGTGCAACTACTGCAGGCAATCCAATGCGAGGTCAGACTGCCGCGCCAGAGCAGATTGGCACTGTGACAGCCAAAGGTGCAGAAGTGGCAGCCACGATCCTCAAAGGTCTCTTTGATCTTCAAGGCCGACGAGTATACATTCCTTATCAGTATGGAACAAACTTCGTGGACGGCGCCACGGCATACAATAATGCAACTGGGCAATGGGAGGTCACTCAATCAGGTCTGGGCAGCGAATGGGTTGAACGAATCTTACGTCTGCAGGATGCCAACGAACTGCCAGAAGGACTTGGAAATGTCACTTATGACACTCTGAAGGACTGGATGATTTATGGTCTTCACACCTATGGCAGTCCGCTGCAAACCACCTGGCCTGACCTCGCACCGTGGAGAGACACAGGTAACAAGATTTTGCACTGGCACGGCGAGTCCGACGACAGCATTCCCACAGCCTCTTCTGTGCGATACTGGGACTCGGTGCGCGAGTTCTTATA
Source organism: Pseudocercospora pini-densiflorae CBS 125139 (assembly GCA_000504365.2). Classification (NCBI taxonomy): domain Eukaryota; kingdom Fungi; phylum Ascomycota; class Dothideomycetes; order Mycosphaerellales; family Mycosphaerellaceae; genus Pseudocercospora; species Pseudocercospora pini-densiflorae. The sequence continues at coordinate 21,241 of KZ107814.1, read as the reverse complement.
TCCCGAAAAGTCGTATAACGAAAGTGGTGCGGCTTTGAGTGAATGGTACAAATTCTACTCTGTACCAGGAGCAGCACATTGCGCGCCAAATCCGAATGAGCCAAATGGACCTTTCCCACAGACGAACCTTCAGGTCATGATTGACTGGGTTGAAAACGGAATCGCACCGAAGACTTTGAACGCAACCGTGATGCTTGGGGAGCATCTCGGAGAGCACAGGGAGATCTGCGAGTGGCCACTGAGGCCTCTTTGGGTTAACGATACGATGGAATGCGTATACGATCAGAAGAGCTTGGATACGTGGCATTACGATCTAGATGCTTTCCAGTTCAAGATATACTAATGTATAGAAGCAGGTGATGATCAAGCCATGTTGATGCAGCAACGACAAGAGCTCCTCTCATTGCGTTCTATCTCTAGCAAAGATGTGAGCTCTGCCAGGATGCTACTGACGATGTACGGCAGAGCGGTCGACCCCTCCTTACCTCTGAGCCGAGCTCGGCTACCAGCATCCTCTTAGTATCTCATATTGACAAAATGTTAGGCTGGAACTCGGACTCGGAACACCATCTTATCATTGCACAACAAACATGACCACCATGAAAGCACTCCGCTACCACGGCACCAAAGACATTCGATTAGACGAAATACCCATCCCCGAGCTTCGACCCGGCTGGGTCAAAATCAAGATCGCATGGGCAGGAATATGCGGTTCAGGTAATTGTCTCTTCTCACTCCCAACCATCATACAACTAATCTCAATCCCAGACCTCCACGAATACCTCGTCGGCCCCAAAAACGCTCCAGTCACCCCTCATCCTATCACCGGCGAAACGATCCCCACAGTCCTCGGCCACGAATTCTCAGGAACCATCATCGAAGTCTCCCCAGACGTCCAAGCCCTCCGACCAGGTCAGAAATGCACAGTCTTCCCACCTCTTGGCGATCGAACTTGCTACTGGTGTCAACGAGGCGACTCTTCTGGAATGTGTCCGAACTGGGGGTTTCTTGGATATAGTGGTTATGGAGGAGGGTTTGCTGAGTATATTTGTGTTGATGCTAGGGAGGTTCATGTTTTACCGGATTCTGTGGATTTGGACGTTGCGGCATTGGTTGAGCCTCTTGCGGTGGGGTGGCATGCTGTTAAGAAAGGAAACCTGGGCGAAGGGAATGGGCAGGCGGCCTTGGTCCTGGGGGCTGGACCGATTGGGATTGCGGTCATTTTGGCGCTGAGAGCGAAAGGTGTTGAGAGGATTTTTGTCTCGGAGGTTTCGTCACGAAGGCTGCAGCATGCTAAGGACGCGGGTGCTACGGTGTTGCTCAACCCGTTGCGGGATGATGTGGTTGAGAGGTGTCGGGAGGCAACTGATGGGTTTGGTCCGCATGCTGTGTTTGAGTGTGCTGGTGTGCAGGCTAGTATGGATACTGCGATCGAGGTGTGTCGTGGGCAAGGGACGATCGTGAATGTTGGAATTTTTGAGAAGCCGATTACGATCAATCCGAATATCATCAATAGGAGGCAGCTGAGTTATGTTGGGAGTAATGTGTATTCGAGAGTGGAGTTTGATGAGGTTATCGGAGCTGTTGCTGATGGTATGTGTAATTTTCCTGTACGAATCGGAGTGTGTGCTGATGGATCTCAAGGTAGCATACCCAATCCTCGAGCCATGATCACTGCGCGGCTTCCTCTGTCGAAAGCTATTGATGAAGGTTTTGGTGCTCTGCTGAAGGATCGAGAAAAGCATGTCAAGATTCTGGTGCATCCGTGAAATCCGTTGTTTTCGCTGTTCTTCTCGGTCCCAAACTTCGACTCAGTAGAACAGCAAATCCTTCTCTGGACGCTCGATTATGGGACAGCATAGGAACTTCGCCTCGCGCTTCTCCTGAAGCTTGCGAAGCACGAAGCGCTCAAGGGACGTGCACTCACTGTTCGAGTAATTGCGAGCGAACTTGACGCTCTTCGAGCGACGAGCCGCGGTGATCATGGCATTGATGAGCTCTGGGGCCTTCTTCTCTAATCTTGAGTAGAATTGATCGTGGCCGCTTCCAGTCTTGCAGGGATCGAATTGCCGCTTGTGAGGAGGTTGGTGGTCTCCCAACCTGGGACACCTGTGCTCTGACAGGATGAGCTCGTCCCGATTGGTCTGGCTGAGCTTCTTGAAAACCTGTTCCAAGAGTTCGTGAACGCGCGTCTGGGAGCGGAGGTCGACATTGATCGACACCTTGCGAAGCTTCTTGGCTGGAATGGGAACGTTCACGAGGGAGTCGTAAGCTGTTTCTGCAGAGTCGAAGACGAAAGTATTGCTGCCGTAGAAGATGCCCGATGCCTCTTTTTGAGTCTGCTTCGAGACCCATAAAAGTGAGAGCATGGACTTCCCCGGTAGCACATAGCGGGACTCGCTGGTGCGAACGTTCCGTGCGCGATACATGGGCTGCTTTGTCCTTATCATAGACCTCATGCCATGTCGAAGAGCCTCGCATGAGATCTCCAGCGGATTCTCCACTACCATGACGAGACAATAAATCCTGTTTCTCAACTCAGGTGGGAGATCGGTGAAGTGAAACACGCCACTTCTAGACGCCTCCAGCTGGCCTCGTAAGAAAGACTCTGGCTGCTCTTGGACAGACTCTGTACATCTTCATCCGTGGCTCTTCCTCAAGTGGTAGGTTGTAGCTGTCGAAAGCACATTCCAATTCTTCGAAAGGCTTCTTAGTACTCCCATCAAGATATGCGAGAGCGAGGGTGCGAGCGTAGTACACAAAGGTCTCAACCGCCCACTTTTTGACTGCTTCTGCCGACATTCGAGGCTCGTCTTCCATTATCATAGCCATGACGATCAGCTCACCAGCTGAGAAAGGCGGCTTCATCGAATTCAAGCGGTGCGACTCGATGAGAGGGACGATGTCTGCCCGTAACCGAGCTTTTGCTCGGTCAGCCTGGCGCTTGGTATCGCGCATTGCTATGGGACTCGTGGTACAGGACTCCGCGTAGGGCCAGTAAGAGGAGCTGTCGCAAATGTTGACGAGCTGCACAGTCCGGGTTTGGGCGGTAGAAGGGCGGGCAAAGCTTCCGATAGATGTGACAGTAATGAATCAAGTTGCACGAGGTAATTGCGTACCAGGGCAATGTTGTAGTCAGGTGGAGGTGCACGGCAATGCGTGCGATCTGCTTGATGAGTGACGGTGGTAGAAGCCAATGGAATGTAAGAAGAGATTCTTGATGTGTAAAGAACTGAAGTCGCAACTTGAAGCTATGACCAGTTTCATGCATATGATGCCGCGACACAACGCAGCTCACTTCGCAATGCATGTGATGCTAAGCTCAAATGAAGTAAGAGATAATGACAAGTTGAAAATCATGCTGAACTCCTTTCAATGCCGCCGCAGCATGAAACACGCTGCATCGCCCAGACCCGCTTGGTTTGTAATCTTCAGTGTAGTCGCAAGTATGTTAGAAACCTAGAAGCAACCGAAATATTCGTACTCGAACGCCCTCGCCCATTGAAGTCGGTTCCTCCCCGTTCCGTGGTTTCATCGTTCCTCAGAATAACTTGAGCTCCTTGCGCTCCTCCGCGACGACATCAGAACAGCACAGCATCTTGACCGTCGGTCGCTCGGCGATTCTGCGCATGATGAATCGCTTGAAGGAATCGCAACGCGGCACATACCCAACCTTCACACTCTTCGCCCGCTTAGCCAAGGACACGATTGGATCAAGCAAGTCTCCCAGAGCCGTGAACTGGATGTCATGGACACCTGTTCTGTTGCACCTCTCGCAATCCTCCTCGCCTTCTCTCGGCTCTCTGATTTCGTGTGGCAAAATCAGCTTGTCAAGCCGGAGGCTGGGAAGCTGCTTCAGTCCACTTAGCTGAGCTCTGAGCTCCTCAATCGGCTCACTATGCTCGTATTGATATGGGTCAATACGTAGACGGATAGACACCTTGCGGAGTCGTTGGAAGTTGCGACCCATCCGCAGGCCCCTATTCAGGAAGGCCTTCTGATCCTCGAAGACAAAGGTGTTCATGCCGTAGAAGATATTCTTGCTCTCTTCGTAGACTTGTTTGCAGGTCTGTGTGAGCGCCAAGGTGATTGCAGGCGACTCAACGAGGAGATGATGGTGGTCGCGTCCTCGACGTACCGCACAAAACTCCAGTCGACTGCGTGGGAGACGCGACTTGAAGCGTGAGGTCAGACAGATCAAGTTAGCTGCGCTTCGACCATGTAGGGAGCCATCGGCGGGATAGCACTCGTCTTGTGAAGTGAGAGGCGTGTCGTGCACGAAGAGCATATTGTAGATTCTGTTGCGAAGCTCGGCCGGCAGATCAAGAAAGTGAAACTTGCCTTTGCGAGGTGGCTGGAGTTGACGTGCAAGATAGAATCGCGCCGCGGCGGTGTCCACGGTGTATCTGAAGTCCCAGAATTGTTGCCCATGATGTGTATTGGTAACCGGTTTAGCCTTGATGGGCGTCTCGATATTGCTCAAAGCATCAATAAAACCTCCAATTCGTAGTTGTGACCATCCATAGCCGAATACTGAATAATTCTCTGGGCGCCTATAGTACTCGAAGGTGTCGATGATCCACTTCACGATCATGTCCTCTTTGATATTCTTATTCTTTGAAATCAGGATTGCGATGACAATAAGCTCGCCGAGAGTGAAGGGAGGGCGAACTGTGGATGTGCGGAATGGCTGAATGAGATTGGCGACCTCGTTGCGGAGATGTACTCGAGCCTCGCCATCACTTCGCGGTGTATCGCGTTCCGAGGCTGCCATGCTTGTCATGTCACCAAGGGCGTCTAGTGTGATGAGTGTCTTCGTCTGATCGCAATGGAGTTCGCCAATGGCTGGGTGGAAAATTGGGTAGTTATGTGACAAGACGGCTTCCGATGATCAGTGTCGGTCCTGTTGTATTCAAGCTTCGAAGACTAGTTGAAGCCGATCAGTAGTCGAATGAACTCGAGCTTTGACCAAGCGCGGGCCGCGAGGCACTGTGTGTGAGGCATGCGCCTGGTCACATGCTTGCAGCTTCGAGCTCACATGCCACTGTTCATTTTGCCTATCACTTTAGGTGTACGTGTGAGCATCAATTGCAATCGTCGCAATCGTCCAAGTCTTTCCACTATCGTTGGTGACCATATCTCCTGTAGCGCCTGTGGTGCCCTTCGTTTGATCATAGTCAGGATCGGCAACGTCCATGATCAACGTCGTGTTGATATACTTGTGCGCTGGCACAGTTCCACAAGCAGCTTGCTGACATTCGACAGCGGTGCCCCATCCCTGAGCTTTGCCGCTATCTACATGAAGTCAGTGATTCGTCCTCACGAGCCTTGACTTGAACGACGGCATACCTGTGGAGATGGTTGACACGGCTGTGCCATTCTACGAAATCGTCTGATCATACTTCGCTGTATCATCATTGTACTTGTCTGCGTCTACTCAGTAAAATGTCTCGTATGGGCAAGGCTGGAAGTGCAGCAACACTCACAATGAAACGTGACAGAAGATCCAGGATCAGCGGAGACGTAATCGCCCATCTGCTGCGTATCCTCCAAAGTGCTTGCGACTATGCACCATTTGCCGCTCTCCTTGGGACACCCAGAAGTCCCGTCAGAGACAGAGATCGCAAGACCTTGAATCAAATCGCCACCGCTGGTGCCCATTCCGGGCCATAAAGCGAGGTTGCCAGTCTGAGGGCTGTTCGTCTCAGGGAGAATAAGAGTAGTGTTCGCCTCGCGAATGAAAGTGTCGTCGGCAACTGGGCCAGTGGATAACGCATTAGAGAATTGGTAGCCATAATCACGACGCATTGGGAACACGCTGCGGCGAACTGGCGATGCGAGAGCCACGGCTCCAAGCGAGACGATAAGAGCGGACTTCATCTTCGATAATGACAGTAGCTGAATGAGTGACAGAAGCGGATTTAAGTCGACCGGCGACAGTAATTGCAATGGAAATGTATGATCTGAGTGCGAGGAGATGAGTTGCCATGTCGGAATTCTGCTTCAGCATATATAGCCTTTCCGTGGTCATTGTACTAAGAGAAGAAGGTCTTGTTAGCCCATAAGTGTCAATATATCTCAAGTGTATGCGAATAGGAGCCGAGTGGTCTCTTGCAATTTCACGTTACTCTGGTCGCAGTTCCTGCTCGCTTGGCAGCTTCTGAAACAATCGCTCGCAAGCTTTCATCAACATGAAGCCAAGGATAATCATCTCTATTGCATCGCGAGCCGAGCAAGTCCATCACAGGCAACATCATCGGGCTCGTGATGGTGGCCAGAGAGAAAGAAGTGCATGCAGTGGAAGTTTGTCTTTGGAAATGTACGCGTGACGCGTGAAAGAAAGTTGAAAGGACTGCCAAGACTTGTAGACATGGCCTGTGCTCAGCGAAATGCCAAGAGATACTCGGAGGCTCCTTCAGCCTCCTCGCTGGTCTCTGGCCACACCTTCATACGTTCAACATTTATTCATTAGGGCTCGAGCGGAAGCATATCAATCGTGCCTATGGCATGCTCCATCCTGCCGATAGGCGACGAGGCCGCTCGATGGCTTTGCACAGACCTAGACAGCTCTTCAAATCGCCGCTTAGGTGACATCGGAGCATTTGGAACACGGACCACGAGGCTCAAGGCCTGGCGACAGCGAACACACGAGCTGACATGTCCCGCATAGAACACACTCGGCTTACTCTTCAGTGCCAGATTTGCGGCTTTTGGGATGAGCCAAGTCCGTCAAGCCAGGACGTGCCGCTCGAGAATGCGCAAACCAATAGATCATCGATCAAGCGTAAGCCAAGCAACATTTGAAGCCATGTTGATGCATTCTGTAGACGACGGAATTGATGCGGCGCGTCCAGACGCGACCCGCGGTGCAAGCAGGGTGCTAGATACCCTCAACTGCTCGAGATTCGCGTTGCTGCCAATCCCAGTACAGTCCTCATGCTTGCACTACTTTGCGTCCTGTTCTCTGCAGGAGCAGTCTCACAGTCTCTGTACTCCCTGCGCCCTACAGCCTCAAGCTCCTGCGTCAGTCAAAGCATCCACCTGTACACATCTGAATCTTCGACATATGTGGTGACCGATTGGGGCTCCACGGCTCTTTCACGGCCTTCGACAATATGCTCAAATGCTTCGGTATCCACAGCAACAGTCTTCGGGCAGAACTTCACATTCACAACAGCTATTACGGCGTCGACTATCACACTCTGTCAGCAGCCGACATCCTCATTACAGCCAGCTGTCGCAGACAACGGCTTCGAAAATGGTATCATCATTCCCTTCGCGACCACTTCGGTCGGTCCTTCGGTGTCTGCTCGCATCATAGTTGACTCCGACAGTCCAATGTTTCCATGGAATGGAAATAGCTATCTGTAAGATACAACATCGTATTGCTCATGGGCCTTGCTGAAATTTTCACAGCTTGGTCACATTTGGAACGAGCAGCTTGCGTGCCAAACGCCAGACTGCAAGTACTTCTCAACAGTACAACATAACGCAGTCCTTCGCAGTCGAAGCTGGGCCACTATATCGTTTGAGTGTGTTCGCGGCATTCGTCTCAAATGGCGCAGACTCCGCGACATGTACAATGGTCATATGCGCTGGAGTAAGCTGTACTGCATACCCACTGACTGGAAGCTATCAAGAGTATTTCCTAGAGCACTCTTCCGATCAATCGGACAGTATCGTACGTGGCACTTTCAGTGTGACATGCAATGGTTCAGCGTATGTTGTTCTCGATGACATTACGATCACTTCGACAGCACGGGCAAGTTCACTGCCGCTTGTTATTGCGACCACAGTCGTTGATATGCCAACTACCATGTTTCTCAGCCGCACGGAGACCGAAACTTCAATTACCACAAGTAAGCCGCCCTCGTATATTCGTTCATCCCTGGCTGATTGCTTTTACAGCCACCTTGACTAGGACTCGCAACATCACAGCAACGATTGATCGACCTTCGCTTGTGTACGAAACCAGATTTGCAACCACCACGGTGGTCCAAACCCAGACCAATCTTGCAACCACAGCATACCCTCTGCCTGCTAGCACAATGACCACAAGCGCAACCGAGACACAGTTCCTGACAAGGACAATCGATCAACCGTCTTTGATCTACGAAACCATAAAGTTGACGACCACGGCCGTGCTCACCACTACGGCACCATTCGCGTCGGGCTATCTACAGAGTGCCAGCACACTGACCGAGACGGAGATCTCCACGCTTTTCTTGACAACCACGATTGACTATTCATCTATGATACATTCAACGCAGACCGCCACTACTACTGCTATTGTGACACTCACCGAGTCTTCGGTGGTCTCGCAGCACATGCCGCCGCGCACGCAGATAATCACAGCTACAACTACGATCTCATATACCACGACGATCGATCGGCCTTCTTTGATCTACCAGACAGCTACTGTAACAGCTACCACGTTCGTCACACATACTGAGCTCTCGGTCAGCTCGCATCAGCTGGCGGCAAGCACACTCGCCACGACATCGACTACTACCATTATTCTCACGAAAACGATTGAGCAGCCTCCATACGTATATGAGACGGCCACTGTGACAACTACGTCGATGATTACCCACACTGAGAGCAGCGTGCGGCCAGCAGTCACGTTCATTACCACAGAAGGGACTACTATTTGGCAGACTTTGACAAGCGTGCAGCCAGCAGTCACTAGCCTTTCCACGGTTTTGATATACTCTACCGTGACTGCGACGGCCACGCAGCTCTGTCCCGACCCCGAGACTTTATCACCAAGCATTGTGACCACCACTATCGTAAGCTTGCAGTCGGCCGAGGCTAACACCACGACAACCACTCTTTACACGACGGTGTATGAAATCGGCTCACAGCCGCAAGCGACCTATACAGCTTCACCTGAGATCAGCTACCTGACCACCACATTGCAACCGTCAACAACCACGTCTTACGTGAGCGTCACTTTGTCTGAGACAGGTCTTTGCGGTAGCGCCACATCAGGTCCAGCTCCTGGCGCAGCATGCAGTGAGCTCACAGATCCGTATATGGCACCAAACGGGAACCAGTTTGATCTCGAGTGTGGCGCATTCTACACAGATCTAACCTCAAACAAGATCACTGAAGTGGTTGCGACCGGCTTTCAAGGCTGCATAGATACCTGTTCCACGACCACGAAATGCATTGGAATTGCCTTCACTCGGAACGCCGTGTCGATAAACTGTCAGCTATTCAACGACATCACATATGGAGCGACAGGAGTCTCTGGCAGAGATAGAGCAGCACTAGTAATTGCGTCTTCGACAGCAGGTCCATCGCCTGCCGTATCGACGACCACAATTTACGTAACTGAGACATTGACGCCTTCAGCTATGACATACACAGTCACTGCGACTTCAACGTATTCTGCATTAAATGTCACCGAAACTCTTGCTAGCTGTCCCATATCGACATCGAGCTCCGAGACATCGATTACCTCATCATCAACGAGCACATTGACCTCAAGCAGCTCAATACCATCTAGCATCAGCGCATCTTCTTCCACCGGCAGCTCATCATCGTCCAGCAGCTCGTCTCCCTCAAGCAGCTCATCATCATCGTCCAGCTCATCATCATCCAGTACCTCATTCCCAATCACAACAACTACATCAACCACAGTCACGACCAGCACCACAACCACAACCACAACCACAAGCTCATGCGCAGGCCCCTCAGCAACCTGCAGAGTCGGCCCAGCGTGCGGCAGCAGCATCGGCGATATGAGTCTTGGCTACGCTCAAGTCTCTCAACTCGAATGCCGAGATCGATGTCTTGCTGCGCCAGGCTGCATTACTTACATGTACAGTTCCGGGCAACGAGGTTGCTATTTGTACTCCAGTGAACCTGCTCAGGCGATGCGAGGAAACTGTAATTCGTACTATTTTTGGCATGTTTGTTGTCCGATTTAGATTGGATTGTATTTAACGTAGCAGAATCTCACTTCTGATTTGCCTTGGGACTCGAGTCTTGGTTAGTACAGTAAAGGCAGCGCCGCGCGATCATGCATTCTATGCAAGAACAATCTCTCCCTTCCCCTCCGTCTCCACCATTCGACTTTGCACCAATGGTCTTGCAGTACTCGCCTTTCGCGGATTGGGAGCTTCGAATATCTCATCCAACTCTTCAAGTGTTCTGTATTCACAATACGTCAGCAATGCTCGTAAGCGTCTTCGCCATTGGCGTTCATACCTTCCCTTGGTCTCAACAAAGAAGAAGTAGATAAAAGCACATTCAAAGATGTCCCAGAACACGAAGAAGACGTAGACCCAGTATTTAGTCTAGCATTGTCAGCAGTTTCTTTCCAAGGCAAGGATGTTCTGATCACCTTTCGCAACCACACGGGCGCAGCAAAAGTATTCACAAAGCTTGCAGCTGCTGCTGTGAATGAGTATACGCCCATGCCTTTCGCTCGCATATCGTTGGACAGGACTTCACCGGGATAAATCGGTTGCATAGATGTCATAGCCAGAGCGAAAGTGCTGCCAAAGATGTAGATGAAGGCGATAGAAGCTCGAGATGAGGCTTTGCTGCCGGTATGAACGTAATCTGCTGCAGTTCCGGCTGTGATTGCGAGACAGATTGCCATGCCGAGTGTGACTCCCATTAACATCTTTCGTCGGCCAAAGACGTCGTGGAGTCGAGCGCCGATCATTGCAGGGATCCAGCCGGTGATTGCGTAGACAATGTTGAGCAGGAGTTGCGTACTGGTGTCAGTGATGCCGACATTAGCCACGAGGTAGGGTAGGTAGTAAGATGCAATGCTAGTCGAAGTCAGCCCTGTTTGTCTTGGTGATCCGTGAAGAAACCTGACTTATTGCCAGAAAACTGTCCAAACCAAGAGAAAGCAATATTGAGCATGATTCGGTAGCGTCTAGCCCGCGTCTTGAACAGCACGCGGAGATCAAAGAAGTTCTTCCATGTCATGATGCCTTCTTGCTTCAGTGCTTCGACAATCTCAGTTATCTGAAGCTCGACCAGCGGATGTTTGCGATCGCCATCAGCATGCAGGTCCGCCAAGATCTTTCTTGCCTCTTCATGGCGATCTTTGCCGACCAGCCAGCGAGGTGATCTACCAGCCGTTAGTCTAATGCATCATTCTTACAGTCTACACTGTACGAACTCTGGTAATAGCCAAATGCCCAAGCATACGAGCCCTGGACAGAGCATCTGCAGCCAAAGTGGAAGTCGCCAGGATACAAGACCAGTCAAATTTCGATTTGTTGCATAGACTGTACAGGTGACAATGATGGCGCCAAAGTAATAAAGAGTGTTGTACATGCCAGAAACCGTGGCTCTGTACTGCGGCGGAGCAACCTCGAGCAGGTACATTGGTGCTGCTACGCAGGCAAAAGATGAGAAGAACGCCAGTATGAATCGTCCGCCAATGAAAGAGCCAAGTGTCGGCGCCGTAGCTGTAATGATAGCACCAACGCATGTTCCGAAGCACCCGATGAAGATGCAAAATCGGCGCCCTTGCCAGTCAATCACCCACACGAAAGGTGATGCAGCCATCTGTGCAACTTGAAATATCGAGAAGACCAGACCTGTCCCACTGCTGCCCTCTGCGGGTAAGCCATAGTACTCGGTGTAGCTTTTCATGGCGTTGATGGACCCCATCAACTGGCCATCAAATCCTGCCATTGTGGCACATAGGTAGACCAGCAAACACATAAAGTACATTCGTATGTAACCGCGACTCCATGGATTCGGCTTGCTGTGCTGAATGACGGTCGCGAGAGTGACGTTGTGCGTTTTACTGTCAGATTCTGGCGAGATAGATTCCAGAGCTTCGACGTGCTCGCTTGCTTGTTCTTTCTCAGACATCATGAGGGACGTGGATGCTGCCCCGCATAGAGTTCGTTCGACCGTTCCTCTTATCTGTGCTATGAGACTCATGAGGTTGTCGCGTGCGGAGACATCTTGCCCCACGTTGCTTTCGGTTCAAAAAGATCGCGACCACCAGAACCAACAAGCCGGAAAAGTTAGACAAGGTTCTCCATCTTCTCCAGTTCATGGCGTACATGGATCACCGTGGATGTGGAGACACAGGCCGGATATCAATACCACTGCACGGTGCTACGTGGTAATTGCCGCCTAAGTGCTGCTGCTCCGATTAATTGGCAGGAAATTGTAGCTCGACGTGCTCGACCTGAAGCGTCTGTCGAACACTCGCGAGGGACTCCACACGCCTCGCGACTGATGTGAATGCAGGATATCGACCCATGTCAAGACCAGCCGCAGCAGACCATCGCCAAAATGTATGCAGCATCAGATCCACTACTGTCATGTATTCGCCTATTGCGAATTCGCCTTGCATCTTCTGCTCAAGCCTTGATACTCGTTTCAATATCGTCTTCATGCCTTCATCTCTTAGGGCTTTTTCAGCTTCCTTTGGCGCATTGGCGCCCAACATGCGAGATGGTCTCCAGTATCCTGCAAAACCATACTCGTTAAGTGTAGTGCCCAGCCACGACATCCACTCCAAGACCATAGCCTGCTCGATCGGTGTTCGGCCCGTGAATTCGCGTTGCGGTTTCAGACTAGATATGTAGAAGAGCACGGCAGACAGTTCGGTGATCACTGTGCCATCGACGACAAGGACTGGTACGTAGCCTGCGGGGTTGACCTTCAGGAAGTCTTCTCGTGATACATTGGTATGCTCAGCCGGCTTGTACTTGCGGTTACGATCTTCCTTCATTGGGATATCTGTGAATGGTAATCTGAGCTCCCTGAGCAGCATGTGAGCAGCAATGGAACACGCGCCATCCTTGCGATAGAGCGTGAGCTTTGGCATCGCGTCGAGTGTGGAATGTATGTGAAAGAATCGGAAAGTGGTATGTTAGATGAATGAGAGTCTACACCCGGACCTGCGCTTACCAAGCTGAATCTCAACGACCGAGAACCGCTGATGAATGGCTGCAAGACGGACTAGATGTAGAGCAACCGTCGTGGCCCGTGTTAGGCCAGTGGAGAGATACTCAGAGCATAGACAAAGCCATTGAAGCCACCGAACGATGCCAAATGATCAGGCCGTCTGCTGAATGCACGATCAATGCCAGTAGACATGGCGCGGTAGTGTGCCTGGAGTCGTGAAGAGGTGGATCGAGTAACAATAGGAAAATTGAAAGCACTTAAGAGACTTCCTGTCGTCAATGTCTAAAGACTGAGGTGGTTGGTGTCGGAATTCCGCAGCTGTCATCGCACCTCCTTCTTTCTTCATCCTCTCAGGTCTTGGCAAGCGCCTGAGGCCAGCTATGCAACAGCCTCGGCCGAACCAAACTCTCTCTCATCAAAACATAGACTTTTGAGGTGAGAATGGAGTCCTGTTCGCATTCCATCAAATCATCGAAGGGCTTAACAGAACCTTCACACGAACTCAAAGGACTGTATGAAAGCTCCGCGATTTTAGAGCTGCAAGAATGTCATCTCGACTTTTTCTCTTTGCGCTCTTGGCTGGGCTGATAGCAGTGCTAGTATCACCACAAATCGCTAGCGAGGCAAGCAGTCACGGTTGTCTTCTGAAAGGGCCACCGAGCTTCATCAAGGACAAGACTCTCGATTACGACTTCGTCAGAGGTCTTCAAGTTCCGAAAGTCCAAGGACCACTGGACGCGATCCTTCTTATCAGGAATGGCAATAAAATGTCTGCTGCCCTGACACAAAAAGGCGACCACATTGAATTGCGCAGCAGCGGACCGCGTAGGACTGCCAAAGTCATTCAACACTCGTCATCTCAATTTGTGTACCGAGAAGACTACAGCTACGGGCAGCGAGTCTTACATACTATGACCTTTGCTTCAACCAGTATTGGGGAATATAGCACCAAATTTGATTACGAGGTCAAGTGGAAGGGCAGTCTTGCCATGGTGTTTCTTGGAAAGCTTGGTCTCACGAGTCCTGTCGGGTTTAATATTGGAAGTATTGAGGACTTACGGCAAGCTCTTGAGGATGCTTATGAAGACGAGCGAAAAGATTGGGGAGATGCTCGATACCACTGATCTTCTTCGGACAGCAAGCTCATGCCGGTTTTTCGGACCTTGAAGCCGATCTCGCAACTTCTCCGCAACATCCTGGCTGCCAATGGCAATCTTATCAGCACTGCTGTCGACAAAGAGACTCTAAGCTGGAGACACATCAGTCATGATCTGAATACTGTGTTCGGAGCTCTCAAACTGATTGTTGCATTGCAATTCGGGCATAGTCCGGGAATAATCACGGCCACCGCATGCTCATGCCGAAATCTTGAGAGCTTGTTACTCCTTCCATGGGGTAGCACCAGATCACATCGGCCGGAGACAACATAAACTCTCCCAAAGGTACACCTCAGCAGAGTCTGGCGTCAATCACTTCACTCGATTAGAATCATCATTAGACTACTTGGCGAGCGACAAGCAACTTGAAATGGCATCCGTTGCATCAAAACTATCATCGGTTCGGCTCCCAAACGTGGAGGAAGATACCAAGCGTGTCTTCGCAGTCCTTCAGCAAGGTGGACTAGCCATCATTCCTGTCTCGGTTGGCTATGCCATCGTAGCAACAGACTCAGTGGCTCTCGAGCGAGCGTTCACAACCAAACAACGCGGGGCTCACAAGCGCCATGCCATGATCGGAAGCTATGCGTTGCACAAATCCATACACGTACTGCCACCACGAGAGCAATCTATGGTCAACTTCCTCATCCGAGATCTCGAGATCCCTCTAGGTCTCATTGCACCTTTCAAGCCAAACCATCCCATCATCAAGATGCTCGGGCCAGAGACCTTGGCACGATCAAGCGTGGAAGGAACACTGGCAATGTTGTGTAACGGAGGCCGCTTCATGGGCGAACTTTCACGCCTCGCGACCGAAGCTGGTGTTCCACTGATGGGCAGCTCAGCGAACATGACTGGCAAAGGCACGAAGGCTTATGCCGAAGAGATCGAACCTGAGATCCTGGAAGCGGCTGATATCATTATCAACTACGGCAAGCAGAAATACAACACTCCGAGAACATCTTCTAGCATGATCGACTTTCGTGGCCCAAGTCTTGTGCGATTTGGAGCTTGCTACGATACTATACGAGATGTTATGAAGAGGTTTTATGGCATTGACTTTCCTGAAGATCCGGGCAAAGATACGCTCTTCAGTGGACATGCCACGGAAGCGCAGAATAAGTACTAGAACAGCAGACTGCAAAGAATACACAAGCGATCGTGGATATATACTCTTCATATACATCTAATACAGCTCGGCTACTGCCGACGCTCTGCCGAGGCTCCCAAAGTGGAGAGCTTTCCGACTTCACCTTAGCGACACCCAATGTGCTACTCGTCACAAGACATTATGTATTAACCAGACTTCGTTGCTACAGCGTGCATATTTACAATTTTCAACCATGGCATCTAATACCAGCCCAGTTGTAGAATTCTACTACGATGCAAGCCAATCCAATAACCATGACATCTGCGACTACTAACCACTTTCGATAGATCTCTTGTCCATTTGCCTACATAGCATCGACCAAGTATGACGACCGGCGCAAGAGGGCATTTCAACCCACGCTGACTTGCATCCTAGAATTGAAGCCCTCGCCACCCGAACCGGCGCAACAGTCCTCTGGCGTCCCGTCCTTTTGGGAGCAATCTACCGCGCTACCAACGCACCACAAGGAGCAGCAGGCTCAGCATCAGATGTCTTCAACCCAACCAAAAAGTCCATAACTTCCCGAGCCTTCCAACGTACAATCAAACGTCACGGCTTAGCCTATAATGAACCACCACGCCACCCTCACAAAACCACAGCCGCTCTTCGCCTCCTCTACTTCATCGCTGAACACGATCGCCCAGCTTTGACTCACGCTCTTTACAAAGCTTATTGGGTTGAAGGCAGAAATGTTGGGGACCGGGAGACTTTACTTCGAGCAGTGAGGGAAGCAAAGATTTCGAATTTGGGGTCTGTTATTCATGCTATTCATTCTGGGGAATTCGAGGGCGAGAAGCAGAGGAAGAAATTGGAGGGTTCTACTGATGATGCTGTGAAACGTGGAAGTCCTGGAGTACCTGGGTTCTGGATCGAGGATGAAATCTGGACTGATCGGGATGGTGCTCGCAAGAAAGGACGTCTGTATTGGGGTCAAGATCGGATGCCTTTTGTCGAAGCTGTCGTGCTCGCTCTGAAAGATGGAAAGTCTGGGGATGAGCTCAGTCAAGTGTCGAGACCGCTACGCTCCCTCCTTCCAAGAGCAGCCCGTCAATCTTCCATCCCAGTCAACGAAGAAGTGAAGCTAGAATTCTGGTATGATTTTAGCAGTCCCTGGGCTTTTCTGGGTTGGACTCAACTTGCCTCTCTTCAACGCCGTTTCGGAGATCGCTTGCAAATCGAAAAGAAACCTTTTCTGCTCGGGATCTTGTTTCGCGAGATCGGAGCTCCGAATTTGCCCATGGCTGCGATTTCCGAGCAGAAGAGGAATTATATGAGACTTGATCATGGGGACTGGGTGAGATGGTGGAATGCGATTAATATACAGGAAGGAAAGCCGGATAAGAATGTGGACTTTTACTGGGCTGATAACTTCCCGATTCGCACGCCAAGCGTATTGAGGGTGGCGTTAGCGAGGCCGGAGTTGGTTGGGTTGCTTTGTGAGTATAACGCGACTTTTCGAGAGCTTCGTATTATGCTGATGACTTCCAGATCGTGCTTGCTGGGAACGAAATCTCGATATATCGAAAGACGAAGTCCTGACATCTGTCCTTTCCGAAGCCGGACATGATGCGAAGAGTATCATGGCAGAAGCCAACTCTCAACAGATCAAAGCAGACCTTCGTGCTCGGACGCAGGAGGCGAAGGAGACTGGTATTTGTGGTGTGCCTACGTATCGCGTGTTCAGAAGGAATATCGGGGAGCAGGGATGGAAGCAGACAGGTGATCTGGTTTGGGGTCAGGATGAAGTGAATGTGGTTGAAGACCTAATTGCTGGCTGGGATGGCACTGGTATTGCTTCTGTGGAAGATATTGGATCGGCACAGGCAAGTGCGCCAGGGATCATGAGGGCAGGGGACGGTGACGCAGACTGTGAGAAAGAGAAGGCAAGTGCACCAGGCATTATGAGGGCCAAGTTCTAGGGCATCTCTTGGCTTTTGATAGAATTCTTCCGGTGGAGCATTTCGCGGAAGCAACCATACTCAGCGAGTGGCCATGCACAACTGTCACTGAGCACGCATGTAATTGTACCCCGATCGCTACTCGGCCATGCTCCTCTATAGCCTGCCTCGAAGTTTCCACTTCTGAGACAACCCTGCGAAATCCTATTCGTGTTTGACTTTGGTACCTGAGATCGATGTTCCATAACAACCATGCCTACCTTACACATAAGATTGGGCAAAATATAATCGGCAAGTGCTGCATGGCTATTTGGCAAGTGCTCGGCCATTTCTGGTATGGTAGGCTTAACAATTTATGAGCGAGGCCTATGCTCCCCTCGTCCCTCGGGTTACGGCCTCTACGTTCTTACAAGAAGAAGTCCTAGGAGGTGTAGGAACAGGGCTCCGCCACCGACACCCCTCCGCTGAGCGGGCGGCGGGTCGTCGTACCTCCTCCCCAACCACCCTTCCAGGCCGCGAGGGGGGCCCCTCGGTGCCTTCGAGGGCAACATTGTGTAGAGAGAGTATGTAGAATGCCGACTCTCGCTATACCGGATTAAGCCCAGCACTTGCCAAATAGCCGCTTAGCACTTGCCGAATATATTTTGCCGTAAGATTGGCTCGCCGTGTACAAGGACTAGCATACTCGTCGTAAAACGAGATCACCGCGGTCCAAGGATCGATGACTGACCCGGGGCTGACGGGGCTTATAGTGTAAGGAGAAGAGATAAGCATCAAACCATAAATACAGCCCATAAGAGAAAGAAGCAGTAGCCGTTAATTCCTGATCTCTGAGCCATCGACAACAAAGATGCATCCAGTAGTAGCCACAAAGCTTGTGCTCGGCATTTCTCTGTGAGTGCTGTTCTGACTTCTGCAAGTCTATACGCTGCTCACTCACATCTTAGCAGCTTCTTCTCCCTCGGCCACGCCATCGCGCTTCCACAAAGTAACGGAGGGAAAGGAAATTATGGAGACACGCCGGGAAAGTACTGTCTCTGCCTACGCCCGGGCGATGGTAGACAAGATCCCGATCCCACGAAGCAAGTCTGTCCACAATTCCAACAGTATGGAGCATTCTCTACAGCAATAGAGTTCGGTGCGCCAGGAGGAGGGTACTTTGGAGCGGTAAGATACTCATGAGTCGTGACTTGGAAAATGCTGATAGCTTGTGTAGTGCGCTCAGATTGGCTTCAACTTCAAGGAACAGTTTGCCGCGGCATGTATCGCAACGTATGGTGCTGCAGGAAATGATGGATTTGCCGGAGCGCAGTGTTGTTCGGCGGATGCAAGGCATGAATCTTACAGTTGTCAGGACTATCCTCCTGATCCGCCTTCAAGCTCGTGATTGGTGGGATGGACATTATAAAGGCCGGGCGGAGACCATTTGTATTTGCGCAAGGCTGCGACTTGGCCGCATGTAATATGAGACTCATCATGAAGACAAAGGTCGACCAAAGCACTCTTGCGGCGGTATCGTATTCGACAGCGTGAAATCCGCTTCTGCAGGGTCCCAAGCTCGTCTTCTTCATTCTCTCATTCTGTCAATGTGACCAATGTAGCTGTCGTCCTGTGGATCCCACTCGGCAGACGTCCTAATCTGCCAGCGAGCAGGCCAGGTGTACATTTTTCGTGCTTCTGCTTTCCATCAATTCGTAATCGCAGAGATGGCTATTGGATGTGCTGCGGTTGCCTGCTCGCCGAAGTTGCGATGCCGTGTCGTTTCCGACGGTCGATCCAGCGTTTCCATGTCTTGGCTTTCCATGTGATCGCCATGTAGCCAATAGCCCACGCGATAACTATCAACAATGCCACCGTATGCCCGTGCACATACCAATGCTCACATATTGGTCTGCCAGCAGGCCGTACACAGTCCTGAGCACGCCCAGACACCTGGCTATAAGAGCGCCCTCCCTCTCTCCGAAATCCTTCTTCTCTTTCCTCACATCCCAACTCCATCACGTGCTTTAGACATCTTCGCTAACATTTGACAGGTCGGTCACATAACCACATCTCACCAACATTATGCCATCGACTCCCAGCAGTACCGTCGCTAATCAGAGCTTAGCGTGCATGCGGCTCAGCCCACGTTTGAAGGTGGCGGACCTCAGGCCCCTCTGCAGTGGTATCCTACACGACTGGAGGGCTGTAGTATGAAGGTCGGATGCTCTCGTACACTGAGTGCAGGTGATAGACGTGTCTGAGTCTGGCAAGTGTTGATTGAGTGGCCGGTGTGTTTGACCGTCGCCGTCCAGCGAGGCGAAACGAAACGAATCGATGCGACCTTCCTTTCTTCGAACGATACGAAGCGAAACGGATCGGATATGCGATGCGGCGATGCGAGTCGATTATTTTTTCATCAATGTGCTCTGCATGCAGGCGCTTGGAGAAGAAATGTGTTTCTGTCGTTGCTGTCGGTGCTGTATCGTTGCTGGCGCGGCTGCCCTGACTTGCCATATCAACCTGCCGTGGTTGATTGCTGTTGCCACGTCGTCGCAAGATTAATACGACGCCGCGCAAAATTCCATCGCCACATACACATACCCGCACCTCAAGTTCTTTCAGTGTCCGCAGCCTCGTCTACGTCTTCAGCCTCACTGCCATCTTCATGTCCCACGTCAGCCTAATCAATCTGACTGCTGCCGTCGCCATCGTCAGTCAGGTTTTCAATTCGGCTTCCGCTACTGCTTGCGAGTCACTTCCACGCGCCCGCCACCTCTGCAGCGTTATTGCATCTCCTCCCTGCTCTCGACGTCAAAGGCTCCGATCGCCATCGGCAGTCAATTACTCAAATTCTCTCATTGTGCCGCAGTCGGTGCCACGAGGCTGCGATCGCTGTCACTCTTCTTGTCGCCCCGTCAGCTAACAGTGTGGAGCGGCCGGTCTCTCTAAGCGCGCTCAAGTCGACGCTCGACACTCAAAGAAGAGACGATTGTGACACGGAACTACATCAGACAACAGGGGGAGTGCGGCGCCGCTCAAGCGCCACTGCCCTCTCGAGCGGGTGAATGAAGTCCTGAGCCTCCGTGTGTCGTCTTGAGGCATATGCGGTGACGTACGCATCTACTGAACAAGTTCTCTTATTGTGCTTCTTCTCAGTCCTGGTCAGGCGGTAGCAGCAGCTACTCTTCCTCCTGGCTCTTTCTGATCGCCGCGCGATGTCGCTTCATCTGCTACGTAAGAGCAGGCGATATCTCAGAGACGAGCGAAATTCCAGGAGTCCACCACGACTGTACGCATAAGCTCATAGTCCTCCATCCTTCAGTATACACTTTCAAGGAGGACGAGGATGTCAAGGGTGAGGTCAAGCTGTTACTGGGTTTTGCGAGTTACCTGAGAATGCCAAGCATAGCGGCTCTGTAGCACGGAACCTTACTATGGATTCAAAGTCGCTTGTTAGTCTACGACTTCCGACCGTCTCTATTACCGATAGCGCAACTCGATGTTGCTTTCGTATAACGACGTTTTAGTATATAATAATTATATAGAAAGACTCGCCTAGCTATAGCGAGTAGTTATATATCTATTTTATAGTATATAGATAGATAAGTATAGTACTATAGAGATAGTAGTTATCGTCGAAACCCTTATAGATAATATTCGCGACCGGAGGTCTATAGTACGATTTCGAAGAAGAGTCTCGCTTCTATATTAGAATAACGACGAGATATCTAGACCTATAACTTTCTAGAATAATAAAATAAGTATATCTTATATATTCTATCGACTTATATTACTTCGAAAGGGTAGAATAACGACGTTATTCTATAGAAAGTACTTCGAGGATAGGCGAGGGCGAAAGTCGTAAACTAATAAGTAACTTTAAATCTATAGTATAGTTTACTAGAGAATATACTCCTCTTCTATTCTTATAGACTTTATAACGTATCCTTATACTACTAAATAGCGATTATTATTAATCTACCGCCCGAGTTAGTATATACTATCGTAATCTACGCTACTAGCGACCTCGTATAGTAGTATTTTAAGATACCTAATCGTAGTAGAGCGACGACTTTATAGACTTTAAGAACGCGTAAACTAGTCGATAAGGACCTACTAGACTATAAGAATACTACTAAGCGGCGCGAGTCGCC